>JAKWJD010001760.1:37323549-37510864 GCA_027705065.1 Solanum peruvianum | reverse complement strand
AGGGTGAACTATTCTTAATAACCTATGATATATGGTGTATGAAAACGAAATAAATAATAATTATCGACAAGTCATATAATGAAAAAAATTCATTCTCAAACCGTCATACACGCAATGTTATCATGCCCCAAGTCATCACCTTAACTCAACTAAATTGCCTCATACACGCAATGAGAACTCAACTGAGTTGTGATTCCGCGAGGGTGAGCTAACCTCTGCTCCATTTGAATTCCAGGCTACAACTTATCGATATGAAGGTGAATATCATATGGTGTACACAATCGCCCGTCACACTGTGAGAGCACACCATGCCCAAAGTTATCACCTTATCTGCATAGGAGGGCACAAGGCAGAGCAACAAGATAGCTGGAAGGTACCTCCTTTGAACCAAAGTTTTCTTAACAAGAGCAACTCAAAGCTCACATCCAAAATATAATATATGATTAAGAATGATGAAAAAAAGTTAACAGTATAACTTAAAATATAGGAGTGAATACCTTTGGACGAAATGGATTTAATATGATAAAAGACAATATCATCGAAAATAAGAAAATGTTATAATGCGGAGCAAAATGAAGTAAGCAAATATCAAGGGGTGAATTTGTTCATTTGCATAACAAAATCCAACTTCCACAAAACTTGAGTTGCAGATCGACATAAGATCTGAAAACAGTCGTATATTACATGATTTTTAGTATACAATCATGGCACTGCCTACGTTCAGCCTCGTCATCATCATATACAAGCTTCATGTATGCAAACCGCCTCTTGAGTAAGCATGTTGGAGACTTGATGACTATGGAGTTTTGTTGTTCACCTAGATAGTTTAATTATTAGAGAGCGGGCTGAACCTCGATCGAATCTGAGTTACCTGTTTTAGCCGTGTCAAGTGTCTGACAAGGAAGTTGGTGATTCAAATCACTCCTACAATTGTTCTCATCAAATACTGGACGCACAAACTTCCTACGCTTGAATGGCTTATCAGCTGAATCCTTAGCCACTGCAGTTTGAGAACTGTTTACTTGTGCATTCTGAAGGACTCTGTATTCATTAGCATTTGTCTCTTCTTCTTTGTTTAATTTAACAGTACTCTGTTCTGAAGTTCGATTCTTCTCCCTCCTGCGCTTGAAATCCACCATTCTGGTCTCTGCCAGAGTATGGTTCATGGTTTCTTCAAGAACTTCATTTGCACTTTCTTTGAGAACTCTCATCATTAAATAGATGTTACTTATTTAGACTTTATATAATTATTGGCGTAGAACATGCACAATACTATATTTCTTATTTCCAAATGAAATTAAAAATTGTCTCAATGATATATTAGATATTTTATTATATATCAAATTATCTGTGTTTTAAATAGATAATTTGAAATATTTGACAGATATGTTGACTGACTATGCATGCATTTATAATTACTTCATAAATTAGTATCTGTGTTAGGTACTTCTTATCCCCTCTTTTCTTACTTTTTAAATACTCATTTGCAAATTCAATATATATATCGATTTGAAAGATTTACTAACATTAGCTTATGAATTACATGTATGTTTACTTTTTTATGTATATTTTATTTTTTAAGTTATGACATATAGCAAATCCAACAATATATGTACCATTTACAAATTATTGATTGTAGTACAAAAAAATATTAAGTAATTCAAAATAAACGTGCAACGCACGTACTGAAGATTAGTTCTAATATAAGAATAGATCAACATTTTAAAACCAGACTTACAGAAGTAACTAATTTCCAAAATCCATTTTTACTTTGAAATTAGAAAAACTTTTTTCTTTAATTTTTCAAATACTCACAATTTTCATAGCTAAAAACACCCCCTTGCAGTCGCACAAGTTTTAATGCCTAAATTAGTAGAGTAAAAGCACATATACTATTTTATCTTTGGTTCATGATGAAGTTTTCCTAAATAAAGTAATGAAAGCTAAATTTATTTTTAAAATAACCCCAGGAACATAAGAGTTGTAGTGCCCGAAAACTTGACAAGATTGTGTTGCCAATGCTTATGAGGGCCAATTTTGCACTGTTAGCTTCAGAAACATAAAAGTACAACAGCCTCACTGGCATTTGCTATTTTCCTAGAGCAAGCAAGACACTTGGTAAAGAATGTCAAGGTAAAGAAACAATAAAAGGCGTCTTTCGTGCTTAAATGTTTGACCTTGTAACAAAAATGCCAACGGACAAACACATCATACAACACTTCAAGGGAAAAATCAGTCTATAAGGGGAAAAAAAAATATTACAGTTGATACCAGAATTACATTTCCATTTCCTCTGTTTGGAGCCAGGGGATTAATATGACGAAGTTGGTGATGCCAGTTCTATGAAAAAAACGGAAAGAAGGTTGCATCGTAAGCTGTCCAGTAGAGATCGGGCTGCAAAATATTGACAAGGACCAAATGCAAAGAAGCAAACATTATCAGATCAGGAAATTAACTTTTTCTTTTTTGGTGTCACAATATAATATGGGCCAAATGAAGACAACTACTAGACATGGAAAGCACCACTTGTTTTTTTGAATGTTAGAAACATGGAGAACACCACTTAAGTTGCAGTCTTGCACCTGATATAGTTTATCAGGCAGATGTTCCTATGTCAAATATATTAGTTTAATTCTCGAAAATTTAGCATTTGTAACAAGTCTTTTACAGATAATAACCATATATCTTTTCAAACAAGCTCTTCCTAGAACCTATGAACATTCAAACAGTAGTTAGGTGATCGATTTGGACAAGATATCTGGATGTCAGCAACCGTATGCCCCAGGTTTTCCCTAACACGTACATAGTAATCAGTGAGTCACTTATAATAAGAAAAGATTTGTTAATCTTCTTCAAGTTTGGTACTTAGACATTCCAACCATAAGGATTGCCACACATCTAAGCACTTAAGTCTTAACAGAAAGCCAACTGTCTAAAAGCTTACTGACTTTGAGACTAAAGGGTTTCCAAATTTGCACTTAACAGGCATAAATCTAACTCACCAAACGATAGAAGTTTCAAAGTAATCCCTGCAGAAGATCCCGTGGCAACCTTATTTGCAAGAGTAAACAGAATCCTAGTCCAAATCAGTTCTTTCTCTGCTGAGATCATAAATCCAGGGTAATTGTAGCCGGAAGCCGCGCAAGTTCTCTGATAAACAAAATAATAAGGATGTAGTTCATGAGCTATACATTTGCCAATGATCTTATACTTAAACTAAGAAATCAGATAGATCTCTATCATCTATGTGACTTGAACTCTTTTACAACTCATTGTGCAAGCTCCATGTGTTACGATGTCATAATTGACAATCCTGTTCGACGATCTTGGGAATGGAGTTCCTAAAGGAAACATTTGGAAGTAAATGCGATTAGGCACTAAAAATGACACAAGCCAACCCTGCCAATTCTCTAACAGCCAGCCCAAGTTAGTTTTCCAAGAAATCATCGTTCCATTTGTTGATAAATTCTATGTCCACCAAGTAACCATGAAGTGTAAGACAACCTATGGCAATGCATGTGTCAATATTACCAAGAGTAGCAGCTATTAACTTGATTCCACCTCTACAGTTCTCTATTAGTAGGATAAAACTGTGAAAAAACAACACGAGATAGCTCCTTTATAGATCCACTTAGAACCAAAAGTTTGCTAGCCTTTTAACTCCATTCTCTTCCTTTCTTCCTTAAACCTTTTTCCTGCAAGAGTACAAAAGAAAACCTCCATTCACGAAAGGTTTTCAGTTGATGAAGTAAATAACCTTTTCCCTCTCTTTCCTACCTGGAACCCTTAAGAGTCCATCCATCTGGCAGAAGAGGACCAAGAAAAAAATTCTATTAGCATCTCTAACTTTGAAATCATTGTTGTGCAAAAGCCATCAATTTCCAGGTTTTTCTGATAACCTGTAAATTATCGCTTCGTGGCATTGAAACAGCCTTCTACAGAAATTTACGCGTACGATATGCACCCACTCTCTTCCTTCCCTTGTCTAGTACAAACTAGAGAGAACTCCTTAAAAGGAGTAATACCTTTTCGTAATCCAATTATGATGAATCATTTGAAACCACAATAGAATGGTAATCCAATTATGATGAATCATTTTTACACCATAATAGAATGGACATAGAGGATTTATATACACGACCCCAACCAATCGTAGAACTCAATGTTTAATTGTTTAAGAACAACACTAAATTCAATAACATCTGTGCAATGTATTCATACAAACACACAAATAATCACCTACCAAAGCAATATATATATAGAATTAACTCCAGAAAGGCAAGAGATCCAAATCATAACCTATCAAGCAACATACATTGAACTAACAAAAAAAAAACAATATATTCCTCATTATTCCTATTTTTTTTTCTAAATTATGGAATGCAAAAGCCAAGCAAGTGATGTAAAATGAGAAGAAATTACCAGAAGATTTAAACAGGAAGGTTGTCAACGGAATGAGAATTGTTGTTCCTAGGGCAAGGATCAACATGAGAAGGCAAATTGTTCATAAAAAGAGGTCGATCTTTCGCTTCTTCCTCTTCCTCATCATCAGAGGCATAAGTTGTGAGATTGACACAAGCACATCGTTCCAATGAGGCAAAGAATGCCGATGCGACACTGGTGCCGAACCACCTCGCCAGGCCGTCAATCTTTTCGCAGGACATTTTTCTTGATTTTATTTATTTATTTTTGGTTTTCGTTCTCCTAGCTCGATCTCCAGTCGAGCGAGGAGAAGAGGGTCTTTCTTTGTCCGGTTTCAGGGAAAAAAGAACAAATGGAGGAGAGATAGGCGAGGAGTGAGGAGAATGGTCAATAATAATAATCCCATTATCTCTCTAACCTTACATACATTTTCCCTCATTATTCTAATACCCTACAACTTTGCCTTCAATGTTGGCTTCCCCTGTCATACTCATTGCTAAAACTTTATTGCATTGTAAAAGCAAAAACTTTTAACACTTTATTCTTGTATTATTATTAATATAGTTATTTAGTATAAAATAATAGTATAACTTATATTACTCATTTCCACACTAACTATCAACTGATTATGGTTGCATGTCGATCGGTTCGGTTCAATTTTAAAGTTTATCAATTTGACTTATTCGTTATCGATTTGTAGATATCATTAAGATATTGTCTTATCAGCTATCAAATTATTGGTTATCAATTATGGATTCTTATCGATTCGATTATCAGTTTAACTAGGGGCAGAGCTATAGCCGCATTTGCTGATTAGTTACTTTGTAAATATATGTCAAATCCTATATTTAAAGGATGTATATTTAAAATTGGACACCCTTAACTAAAGTTATGTCTTTGATACAGTGGTAATGTGTGTCCATTTGCATGAGCGGTTTCGAGTATGAACCCCAAATAGAGCTATAATTTTTATTCTACTTTGACAGACACACACCATTATTCTTGGATATCCTTGATAAAATTTCTGGTTCCACCCACTAGTTTCAACTATTATGATTTTACACGATTATTTTATTTAAAATCACTTAAAACATGAAAACCAAACGAACCACGCAGACGAGTTGAGATATTGCATATAACCTAAATGTAAACACTGACACATTGTAGAATAATCGAGAGTTTGAGAGATCTAAAAATAAAAATAAGAAACGAAGCCCTAAATCAAGAACTTTATATACCGAATATTATCAATATTTTTATTAATTTACTATCAAGTTATCAGTTAACTCATTACTCAAACAGTTAAAAGAACCAAAAACCTGATGATAAAAAAGATTAAAAACATTACTAAGATGGATAAACCAATTACATATTTTCAATTTAGGTTATTAATTTTAGTTCGGTTTTGGATAGCCCAACTCCTAAGGTTTGATCAATTGAAGTCTTATAAAAACTACACAGAATAGAAGACAAGATGGCGCATCTGGTGTAGTGGTATCATAGTACCCTCCCACGGTACTGACCGGGGTTCGATTCCCCGGATGCGCAGCATTTTATTTATTTTTGACTCGTGATGCATTTTTACATCCACAATTTCTGCGTAAAGCAAGTATCAAAATGCCAGAACAAAGAACACTTCATTCATAAGTTGTCATGACTCTATTTATTTGGCTCTTTCATTAAAGGTTTAGCTTGTACCAAAGTTACATCAACTAACATCATAGTTTAATACTCACAATCAAAGTTTAAATTCAAAACTCGTTCGAATATATATTGATGAATGTTTCTATCATACATGTCTTCCAAATGGAACTAGATTGAGCTGTAAATTGATCAATGCCTAATCTAAATCTATTTCTGATTGTCAGCGTCAACAAGAAATATATATCTGACAATCATGCGTATATCCTATCACTTGTAAAGTAAAACTAAAAACTAGCAATCATTTACAGCTCATCATGGTCATCATCGTCACCATCACCTGATTCTCCTCCCGGTGCTCCACCAGACCTCTGATATACCGTGGTGATTATTGGGTTGCACACAGCTTCCACTTCTTTAAGTTTTTCATCGTAATCCTCCTTCTCACCGCTCTGGTTGTCATCCAACCATTCAAGTGCTTCTTTTGTCACCGTTTCAATCTTCTCTTTCTCATCAGAGTCTAGCTTGTCTGCAAGCTTATCCTGGTCATTGATTTGGTTCCTCATGTTATATACATATGTCTCCAGGCTGTTTCTAGAGTCAATTATTTCTTTTACTTTCTTATCCTCCTCTGCAAACTCCTCTGCTTCCTTGACCATACGTTCAATTTCTTCTTGACTCAAGCGACCTTTATCATTGGTAATTGTAATCTTCTCTGATTTTCCAGAGGCTTTGTCTTCAGCTTTGACGTCCAGAATACCATTTGCATCAACTGCAAATGTCACCTCGATCTGTGGAGTTCCTCTGTTGAATTATGAAAGAATTTAGTCAGGAAGCTGATATTATTTTGGTTAAGCAGGCAAAAAGAAACTGATCAACCAGGTGCAGAAGACAAGTAAGTACCTTGGAGCTGGAGCTACTCCAGTTAAATCAAATTTTCCAAGCTGTCTGCAGTCCTTTGTGAGGCTACGTTCACCTTCAAAGACCTGAAGGTAAGAATTTTCATGTCAGAAGAGAGCCACAAGTCCAGATATGTTCCTTCTCTTGAGAATTTAAACGAAACACGTTGAGCTCTCTAAGGAAATATAGTATCGAGGAGGTACCTGAATTGTCACTGTTGTCTGTTGATCCTTATAAGTGGTGAAGACTTGAGACTTTTTAGTAGGAATGACAGTGTTTCTTGGGATCAACTTAGTCATCACTCCGCCAACAGTTTCAATACCAAGAGTGAGTGGAGCCACATCCAGAAGAAGAATATCTGGTTAAATTCCAAAGTTAATTGTCAAATATATGGTTTTAAAAGAATCCAATCTCCATCAAATGGATAAAAGACAGACAGAAGAAGAAATACTTTTAGTTTCTTCACCACCCTCGCCACTCAAAATTCCTCCTTGTACAGCTGCACCATAAGCAACTGCTTCGTCAGGGTTGACTCCTTTGCTAGGTTCCTTGCCGTCAAAATAATCCTTCAAAAGCTGTTGAACTTTAGGAATCCTGGTACTTCCACCAACAAGAACAATTTCATCAATCTGGTTCTTTCCTAGCCCGGCGTCCTCCATAGCCTTCTTAACAGGCCCCATTGTCTTTCTAAATAAATCATTGTTTAGCTCCTCAAAACGTGCCCGAGTAAGTGGTTCAGAGAAATCCACACCATCAAAGAGTGATTCGATCTCTACCCTAACTTGGTGCTGACTGCTCAGAGATCTCTTGGCACGCTCAGCTTCTCTCCTTAGCTTACCCAAAGCTCGGTTGTCCTTGCTGATGTCCTTCCCATGCTTCTTCTTAATCAATTTAATAAAGTACTCCATAATCCTCTGGTCAAAATCCTCTCCTGCAATGAAGAAACTATCAATGTGTAGTGTGACTTGTGAACAAGGCTGATTTGAAACTAATAGTTTTTACAACAAGCATTTATTATCGTCAAGCTAAATCAGATATCGAACTTGAACTGGTGTAAATTTTTAGTATTATATCAATATATGGGAAAACTAACAAACACAAATACAGCAATTGATGCAGTTAACAAAGGGGTGCTAACCTCCCAGGTGAGTGTCTCCATTTGTTGCAAGAACTTCAAAAACACCATTATCGATGGTGAGGATGCTAACATCAAATGTTCCACCACCAAGGTCAAAGACAAGGATGTTCTTTTCACCACCTTTCTTATCTAATCCATAGGCAATTGCTGCTGCAGTCGGTTCATTAATGATTCTTGCCACATTTAGTCCAGCGATCACACCTGCATCCTTAGTGGCCTGCCTCTGTGCATCATTAAAGTAAGCTGCAGCGGAGAACAGATAAAAAGATCAGCAATCATGTGATACAATTGTTGGAACTTAATATAGAAGGAACTTTTCAACATTACCGGGAACAGTGACAACTGCATCATTGATTTTCTTTCCAAGGAAAGCCTCAGCTGTTTCCTTCATCTTGGTCAAAATCATGGCACTGATCTCCTCAGGACTGAAGACCTTGTCCTCCCCATCTTTAATCTTAACTTGGATGTATGGTTTACCATCCGTGTTAACAATCTTGTATGGAACAAGTTTCATGTCCCTTTGAACTTCTCTGTCTTCAAACCTATCAAATAGATTAGTTTTGAGTCATTGCTATTATATGACACAAACATTCAGACATATATTTTTGAGGAAAAAAAAGGAAGATAATGTATATTACTTTCTTCCGATAAGCCTCTTGACATCAAAGATGGTCCTTTCTGGGTTGACAGCGGCTAGATTTTTTGCTGCCTCACCAATCAACCTCTCACCATCTGTGAATGAAACCCATGAAGGGGTGATACGATTACCTTGGTCATTTGCTATAATTTCAACATGACCATTCTTGTAAACACCAACACATGAGTAAGTTGTTCCGAGATCAATTCCAATAACTGTTCCCAACTTGGAAGCTTCTTCGTTGGCTACAGAATATGCGAACAAGCACCCTGCATATGTAGAGAAACACAACGATCAGCATTGTTATAACCATAATTATCACTTTTCCCATTCTAATGTTAGAACCAAACAGAACAATTATTATTAGGATATATCAGAAAAGAAGGCAAAGGAGACAGACTTGTCAAACTTCACGCTCTGTTGCAACAACAAGCCGTTTCAAATCAAGCAATCAATCACTACTTTATCATCGTCTAAAGTAGATTTAAACCACTACCCTCCGAACAATTAGACATTAATATTTTAACCAAACTAACTATACTCTACTCTACACATCTAAAACTAAAAGGCATTAATATTCAAACCAAACTCTCAGCTACTTGTGCAACTAACTAGCAATTTTCAGTTGAACAATGTGTATGCATATATCGACATTGACTAATCAAACCGAACACATGAGAATTCCCAAACAGATCTAAGATTGAAATTGAACAAAGAGTTAAAAAAAAAAAAAAAAAACTTACCGAACAAGATGATCCAGGATGCGCTTAGCTTCCACGCACCACCAGCCATTGCTCGCTTATCAATTTTCTTCAAATACTAGCTCAACAATTCTCCTCTTACTTCTCTTTGCTATGGACTCTTTAAAATATCAAATACAGCAATCATCAATATATATAAGGGTGGGGGGTTCGTTGAGGCGGCAAATTCGATGACGTGGACCAATCATTATGAAGGTGAGAATCAAAAAGATATCACTTTTGTATTAGGACTCTAACACTATAATTAAATAATCGACCATGTCATAAGTGATGACGTGGACCAATCAACTTCAAATATGTATTGAAAAAGGTAGTAACCACTCACACAACTATATAAACTCATGCAAATATGATATTTTTAGATCAAATTATATGTATTTCTATTCAATTTCAGAATTTTAAATATGTTTTCAAGTAATAATAAAGTACAAAAATTGGTCGAGTATTATGTGAAATTAATAGGTTGAGGCTCCTCTTCGTTACTTTTTCTTTCCTGTTTCTCCTATTTCCCATTTGGATTGAAGTCATGGGTCATAATTAATTATGACATATGATTTCCAAGTGGAAACTTGAAAAAATGGAGAGATAAGTAACGGAGAGGAGCCTTGCCTGTATTAATACATACTGATTCAAATTTATGTTTCAACCTTTGAATTTATTCTTTTATTTTTTGGCTTTGACTTCGCCGCGATCAAAGAAAGATAAACTCTAATTTCTTTATCATTCTGCAATCCATACATAAATTAATTTTATTATGAATAAGCTCTAATCAGAAATCAATCTCAATAACTATTGAAAACACTAATCAGTAGCCTAAGGGTAAGCAGCACAACCTAGTCTTTAGCACAAACAACTCTAGAAGGCATTGGTTTTTATGTACATCTTTGTTGGGACTTCAAGAGTTGTTGGTGTTAAAAAATAAAAAAAAAACAAGGTTGTGCTTTTTGCAGTAGGGCACTACTGATTGATGTTTCCAGTAGCTATTAATATTGGATTCTTATTGAAGCTTATTCATGATTGGAAATTTAAGGTTGCACGCCGTGTCATATTTGTATGAGACATTGTTTGATTGACAAATGAATATAAATGTTTAAGTCTCTCTTTGTAATCCTTTTTAATGCAGTGGAGCCTTTGCCCCCTTAATTTCATCCCAAAATTTGTTTGCTATTTTGGAATTTTGGCAACATTTTCTTACCCTTCTGATTGCGGACTTGTTAAATTAATATGACTAAGTTAATAATTTTATAAGTTCATTTTGTTGTCAAAAATCTTTTCAGTTTCTATTAGTTTATAGTTCTCATAATTCTATGTAAAATAAAATATATTATTGAGAAAAATGTGTTGGGAATTAAACACACAACACACACAAATAATCTAGAGAAAAGAGAAACGGAACGCAAACGGGACACACAAGAATTTAACGTGGTTCGGTTTCCCTACTCCACGACTGTAACAGGAGGATTTTATTTCACTTGTGCTCCTCAAGAATTACAAATACAAGGATCATATTTATAGGAAAACCAAATGGTTAACCTAGGGTTTCAGTAATGGGTCGGGCCGACTCACAAGCCTCCACAAAGCCCAACAATCTCCCACTTGGAGGCTTGAAGAATTTCAACTGTCATCCACTTAGAACACTTGTATGTCTAGTAATCTTTTTCAACTCTCTCCTGCTACAGCGGCCTTCTCATCAGTCAACTGAAAGGCCCGTTGAAGCTCCCCGAAGCTTCAACACATCAGTCACGGCTGAAACTGCCCTTGACTCGTCCTCGGTCCCTACCGGCTCCCACTTGAGACACGAACTGCCGGATCCTAGAACTCCCTGAGAACAAACACTCTCCATACTCAGCAAGAAATTTTCTGGAGACGTATCAACAGCTGGAATACTGGTTCTCTTGACCCACTGTCTTCTAGGAGCCTTGGCTGAAGCACGGCCGGTGCTCCCACTGCCACAAACGCCTCTGACTGGTCTTCCTGAACCTTTCCTTGCTCGTTCATCCTGAATCTGACCTGTGGCTCTGGGTTTCTTTCTTGCAAAGACAACCTTCTTCTGCCCACGAGATTCTGTGAACCGGACTTTGTTTTTCTTCTGAACTGGGACGGTCACTCCCTCAGACGGTAATCCGACAATATACAACGATCCTCTTTTTGTTCCACGAGCCATGACAAGATTGCCCCTCACGACCTTCCACTGCCCATTTCCGAACTTCACATGATGTCCCTGTTCATCCAACTGCCTAACAGAAATCAAATTTTTCGTCAAGCTTGGAACAACTCTGACATCCTTCAAGGTCCAGAAACCGACTGGCGTCTTCAGCACCATGTCACCCATGCCCGTAACATCAAGAGCTCTATCGTCTGCAAGCCTTACCTTTCCAAAGTCTCCAATAACCAGATTCTGCAATGCTTCACTGCTGTGGGTAGCGTGAAAAGAAGCACCAGAATCCATGACCCAGGAATCCACATTGCTCTCCACGCAACAGATAAACAAATCCTCGTTGGCGCTGTCTTCTGCAATGTTGACTTGTTTGTCTTTCTGGCATTGATTCCTGAAATGCCCCACCTCCTTGCAGTTCCAACATGTTACACCTGAGCCATCCCGAGCCTTCGACTGGCTCCTTCTTCGGTTCCTGCTCCCACTACCTCTGTTATTTCCTCTGTCTCTGACGACGTTTAGCATATCACCTGATGATTCTCCAGAACTCCTTCTTCTGACATCCTCGCCAAGAACGAGATCACGAATCTTCTCAAAGGTGAATCCATTAGGTCCCACTGAACTGGCAACTGCTGTAACCGTTCCGGACCAACTGTCAGGCAATGATGATAACAGTAGTAAAGCTTGAACTTCATCATCGAACTTAATGCCAACTGACAAAAGTCTGGCTAAGATCGAATTCAATGAGTTGATGTGCTCGGTAACTGAACTGCCTTCCTTCATCTTTGTGTTCACCAACTCTCTAATCAGAAAAATTTTGTTTGCTGCAGATGGCTTCTCGTACATGTTAGACAAGGCTTCCAAGATGCCTTTCGCTGTCTTCTCCTTAAGAATGTTGAACGCAACATTCTTGGTCAACGAGAGTCGGATAACTGACATAGCTTTCCGATCCAAAACTGCCCACTCTGCATCAGACAATTTTCCTTGCTTGTCACCCAACACTACGTCCAAATCTTTCTGAACCAGCAAATCTTCAATCTGCATCTTCCACCAACTGAAATCTGTACCATCAAACTTCTCAATTCGGAACTTCCCATCTTCTGCCATCTCAAAGGACTAAATGAGATACTCGGTACAACTAATTTCAGATCTTGGTAATTTCGTCAGAAATATTGCACCACAAAAAACCGCACCTTCGGCAATTCCCTTAACGGCGTCTACAGACAGCGGGCGGCGATTTGGACGATGCTCACGATCTGGACGCTCGCGGCTGGATTCTGAGGCTCCTCGACGCGGCGGCCACTGGACGGCAGCGGCGTTCTCTGCCTCGCTACTGCTGCGCGGCTTTCTCCCTCGCTGGGCTACGATCTGCGGCAGATCTCCTTCGATCTGGGCTGCCTGGTTCGCGGCGGCTGCTGCTCGCGAATGGCGGTTCCAGATCCTCGGCGTCTTGCACGGCTGTAGCTTGCGAACGGCGGCGGCACACTCCTTCCCGACGCGGCGGCCAACGGAACGGCGCGACGGACAGCACACGGACGACGGCTGTTCGCACCCTGCGCGGTTCTCCTAGCCGGCTGCTGCTTGAGGTTACCCACACGGTAACGGCGGCTCTCCTCCCTGCACACAGTTCTTCACACAAGAACCCTAGGTGACAATTTCTCACAGTTTGTGTTACAGTGTTGTTGAAACCTCGCTCTGATACCAATTGTTGGGAATTAAACACACAACACACACAAATAATCTAGAGAAAAGAGAAACGGAACGCAAACGGGACACACAAGAATTTAACGTGGTTCGGTTTCCCTACTCCACGACTGTAACAGGAGGATTTTATTTCACTTGTGCTCCTCAAGAATTACAAATACAAGGATCATATTTATAGGAAAACCAAATGGTTAACCTAAGGTTTCAGTAATGGGTCGGGCCGGCTCACAAGCCTCCACAAAGCCCAACAAAATGTCCCACAACTAATTAAATTAGTGGTAGAGTTGAAATTTTGACAAGACTATTCATACGTTTATGATAGAGGAATGTGAGAAATGAAAAAAAATAAATAAATTAAAGTAGCATATAAATAAAACTAATCTCTTCAAATCTAAAAAGAATGACTCACTATAAGAAGATGATCCAGTAGAGATATCATAACTCATTCTCATATGTAGTGTTTACTCTTCCTGCTCATATCACATCAACCAACTATTATAAGTAAAAGATTCCTTAAAAAGAAATTAGTAGAACAATAATGATAAAGTGAAGAAAATGAATAAAAGAAACATGATAACTTTGTAAATATATACATAACAAAAATAAATTTGACAAAAAGTAAGAAAATGGTCCTATTTCAAGCTAGCATATTACACAATTCCTTAAAATAAGTTGTTGACATCGTATTTGAGCTTAAAGATAATTTTTTTCGAGTCGTTAATTATAAAATAAATTATCATATCACAAGAGAAAATATATATTAAAGTTCTCATGATTGAGTAAAGTAAAATAGGAGAATTTTAGTAGCACAGTTAATTGCTACCTGGATTTTTATTGTTGGTAAGAGTTCGATTCTCCATCTTATATTTCGCTCTCCATTCACCTTTTCCCGCCCTGATTTTTAAGGGGACAAAAAAGGAAGATTAAAGGACAAATAAGGCATATAACATCGAGAGAGGATGTATTGTTGAGTCACTGTGGAATGAGAAAATCTAGATGATAAAACTAAAAGCGGAATGAAGCAAAATTAAGTCAAGACATGCTTTTTGAAAAGAAGTATTCATTCTCATCGGAACCTAATTTGAAACCATAATCAAACAGTCAAAAGAGACCTTATAAACTAAAATTGGCTATCTAGATGAGATTGGAAGGGAAGAGAGAAGGCAAAGAGCTTACGATTTCAATCCTTTGGTCGAGAGGAGACCTTATAAACTAAAATTGGCAATCTAGATGAGATTAGAGAGGAAAAGAAAGCAAAGAGCTAACGATTTCAATCATTTGGTCGAGAGGAGATGTGCCTTTGAGCCACTGTAAAATGACAAAACCTAAATATTGAAACTAAAAGAAAAAGGAAATTTACTTAAATAGAAAAAATGAGGGGGAGAGGAAGCGCCACTGAGCCACTGTGAAATAACAAAAGAGACCTTATAAACTAAAATTGGTAATCTAGATGAGATTAGAGAGGAAGAGAAGGCAAAGAACTTACGATTTCAATCCTTTGGTCGAGAGGATGCGCCGCTGAGCCACTGTAAAATGACAAAACCTAAATGTTGAAACTAAAAGAGAAAGGAAATTTACTTAAATAGAAAAAATGAGGGGGGAGAGGATGTGCCGCTGAGCCAGTGTGAAATAACAAAAGAGACCTTAAGACCTTATAAACTAAAATTGGCAATCTAGATGAGATTAGAGAGGAAGAGAAGGCAAAGAGCTTACGATTTTAATCCTTAAGTCGAGAGAAGATGCGCCGTTGAGCCACTGTAAAATGACAAAACCTAAATTTTGAAACTAAAAGAGAAAGAAAATTTACTTAAATAGAAAAAAATAAGGGGGAGAGGATGCGCCGCTGAGCCACTGTGAAATAAGAAAACCTAGATGTTGGAACTAAAAGAGGGAGAAAATTTACTTTAATAGAAAAATGAAGAGGGAATATTCGTATTTTTTTTGTGCGAAATTACAAAAGAATAAGACATAAATCAAATATTTAAGTACATAACTAAGACATTTTGACCATCAAAGAAGATACTCACGAGTATTATTAGAGTTGTCAAAATGATCAGTCCAGTCCCACCCGACCTAAGCCTAGCGGGCTAAGAAATTTAATGGGCTAGTGTGGGCCGACCCTTCATTTGAAAGGGCCCGAAAATTGGTCAATCCAACCGAAGCCTAGAAGGGTCGTGATGGGTTGGAGCAGGCTAGCTTTTTTTTTTTTTAATTTTTTTAACCATAAAATTTTGTCAATATATTAATTTAACACGTTTAACAAAATTATATAAAAATACATAATAATTACAATCATATATTATACATATGATTAGTGGTGCTTTCCATTACAATCTCATATCTAAATAAATAACATCAAGAAAATGAAACGATTTCAAATTAAATGTGGCATATATACAATGATGTCGTTTCAATAATTCTAGTAAGACTATAAAAGAAAAGATAATAATATTTTTTGACGAATAGATAAATAAATAATTTTGAAAAAATAAATTTGTAAATTAAAGAACAATTAAGCCTTATAACTTTAGTTAGTTTAATCCAAATTAAATAAAGGAGAAATTGTCTGATTGCACAAACACGAATCATATTTACTAACTCTCACTTTGGTTTAAAATAGTTACATTTTATCTCACTGATTAATAATTTTAAATTAGATTTCAATTCAGATACGCCTAGATACATGTTTTTTTCCTATCAGATGTACATTGAAATAGGGAGAGATGCGAGAGATAACAGGTGGGATGCGAACGATAATTGTCTATTTATCTCATATACATGTTAAGCCATTGGATACACATTAGATACATTTATCTAGTGTGGTTCACATGCTATCTAGAATATCATATATGCGAGCAAGATAGAAGAGTAGCGAACAAGATGGGAGGGAAGCGAGGGGGCAAGCGAGATGGGAAGGAGGTGTGGGGGCGAGGGAGATTTGTCTATCTATCCTAGGTAAGTGTGAATTCACTTGTATACAGTGCATCTATAATGAATTACATCTATTTTTGAGCTCATGTATCCCGAGATACATATATCTAAACATATTTGAATGCACCGAGATTCAATACAATTTGCAATATTGTAAATTAGTGTGTATCTAAGTAATTAGCTCCTAAACTAGAGAAATTTCTATAAGTTGCCCTTGAATAAATAGGTTTGGTCCATGGTTCATCTCTGATCCAGCCTCCGTCAAGCCTCAAGGATCGAGGACTTATTTGGGCCGGACTTATAAGTCCTAAGTTTGAATGTGTTTGAAGTTCTTCCCGATCCCAATAACAGGTTGTGTTGGACAGACCTTATAAGCTAAACCCATTTTGGTAGTAGGCTATAAAATCTAAAATAATTACAAGTTTATACCCAAATTCAAAGACAACCCAAAATCAAAACCCCGAGTTGCTATAGAGATCTTGGCGTAGGGAATGTGAGCATTCCGGGACATCCTACTTCAGCTGAAAGGAGGAAGGTTAGGGTCGGAATTGGCATTCGATCGAGACCACATTGGCAACCACTAAGAAAGAAAAGAGGTTATATGATGTTTAGACATCTTCCAGGAGGAAACAAGTTGAAGGAGGGGGAGTGCAATAAAGAGATCAAATAGGAAACCTACCAATTATGATCAAACATTAAAAATCATTTCTGGAAAATATTTTCTACTCACTAATCAAACATGAGAAAAAATAAGTTCAAAATCTACTTATTTTTCGAAAAAACATTTTTCATGGAAAACATTTCCCTTCATAACACACACCCTTATATAATCATTGCTCTAATAAGTAATTTCAAAACAGGAAACTTTAAATGATACTAATACAATGTATATATACTGATTTGGTGTCAATTAAGCGAAATTATCAGTCTTAATGTCAAAAGTTTTTTTTTCTTTTATAAACTCAGTTTCAAGTCAAACTAACGTAGGTTAGAATTGGAATTAATTATTATTATTTGAAAAAGAAAAAAAAACCCTTGTTAAGGCAAATAAATATATGTGATCCTTAAACTTATGAATTCGAAAAAATGTATTTAACCACTAAAATTGTACTAACCACAAAGATGCATGCACTCCTTACTTACATGTTGGCCCTTTATCTTATAACTGCCCCCAACCATTTTTTAGATGAAAAAAAAGTTGTTAGTTGAACGAGAAGGAAAAAAATGTCGAAGGTGGTGGTTTCCACCATAATCACCGCCTTCGTCTTTCTCGTTGTACTCTTCATCCAATTAATTATCAAATTTAATCACAAAGACGGATATTACACACCTAATGGCTTGAGCAGGCGATTAGGGCTCAAAACTCGTGACCCAATTTTTGATCCACTTGTTGCTGAATTGGAGCAAAAGAGAAGCGGAAAATCAAATGATGGATGGCGTAAGAAGGAGGATGAAAAATATTTTGATAACGATGGGAGATTGAAAACTAGTTTGAGATTGATGGTTTTGTTTCCTATTTTGGACGTTGCACCTAAAGATGGATTTATTGAGTATAAAGAGCTTGAAATTTGGAATACACAACAGGCTATCGATCGATTGCATTATAGGACTTCCAGTGAAATGGAGTTTAGAGATAAGGATGGAGATGGAGCTATTTCTTTCTTTGAATATCTACCTCAATTTACCAATCAAGACTTAGGTAATTCATTTCATTTCGATTCTTCTTCAGACTCTGTGAATAATGAAAATTTAGTGCATCAGGATATCTTTGTCTTTTTTATAAATTAATAACGAGTATAAACTCATGTTGGACTAAAAGATCCCAAAGATGTACTTTCACTTAACTATGAATTAGTTAGGAGAATGCGAGTCTTAGCGTAAGTAATTGGTTAAGTTGTCTTCAGAATTCGTGATGTGGAAACAGTCTTTCGCAGAAATACATGAAAGATTACATATAGTAGACTCTTGTGATTATATCCCATTAGTTACCCAAACCACACACATACTAAAAGTTTAGTGCACCGAATTGTCCTTTTCCTTTTTATGAATTTCTGCTAATGAACCCAAATTTGGGTCATCTTTTGATTTACAGAGAAAAATGAGACAAGCCATGGAGATGCAGGATGGTGGATGGCACAATTCAGAAATGCTGATGCTGATCTAAGTGGAACTCTAAACTTATATGAATTAAGAGAGTAATTAATACTATTCTTTTCTTTCTTTTTTTTAAAAATGAAAAAAGGATAAATCTATTTTTGAACTATCGTAAATGGTATGTAGATACCTCTGTCATATTTTTGGTATATTGGTACCCCTGCCGTCCAAAAACTAGAGTGTATATGCCCTTCACTCTAACGAAAGACTAAATAGGGACACGTAGCGCAATCTTATTCCTCGATCCGATGATGGTTCGGTGAATAAGATTATGACACGTGTATTTCCGTTAGTATAAAGGATATGTATGCTCTAGTTTTTAGATGACATGAATACCAATGTCCCTAAAGTATGACAGAGGATATCTGCATACCATTTACAATAATTCGAGGCATATTTATCTTTTTTCCCTTTAAAATAAATAAATTATTTGGGGTATGCGTGTGTAACATAAATTTTCAGTAACAAAATGTTATCAACCTTCGTTGTGTCATTTAAGGTTTAAATCTTTCCTGATGCAGTTTTATGCACCCTGAAGATAGCAGGAACGAACAAATACAGAGGTGGTTGTTGAGAGAAAAAATAAGGTTAGAATGTTTTATTAATTATAAATATATATATATATATATATCATTTATATTTGAAATTGTTATAAAATAAAGACAAAGTATTAAAATTAAATTAGTAACGATTAAGAAGAGAAGAATGTAGTAGAGAGATAAAATAGGAAATCTTTATCTTCCTTATTTTTGGTGTATTTTTTCATATAGGCTACAATGTCTTTTATAAACATAAGTTGGGTAAAATGAACATTCACCAATTTTGTTTACAACACTCCCTATTAGATGTCCATGTAAAATAAAATTCTTTAGTAAAGTAACAGATGTTAATAGTTGTTCCTAATACGCATTATTTGTTGCCTCATTAAAAACCTGATCTAGAAAACCCAGTGGGATAAAACCTTGATTAAGAAAAAAAGAGCACAACGCGTATTTTACTCCCCCCGATAAAAATCACGATTTAGTTGGCCAAGTTTTCTCAGTCCAATCTTACCATCTTCTCGAAATTTGCTGTAAACAAAGACTTAGGGAATAAATCAACCATATTATCACTCGAACGAAGATATCACCATTCTTCTAGAGCTCATGTGTGTAGAAAAACTTTGGTGAAATGTGTTTCGTTCTATCTCCTTTTATGAATCCTCCCCTGAGTTGTGCTATGCATTTTGCATGATCTTCATCTAAAATTGTGGGTACTTTGTCACATTTTAAACCACATTTTTCTCGAATAAGGTGTATAATGGACCTTAACCACACAAATTCTCGACTTGCCTCATCAATAACTATTATCACATGATTTGATGAAGTGTCCACGATGGAATGTTTCATAGATCTCCAAGATATGACAGTACCCCCACATGTGAATACATACTCTGTTTGAGATCTAGCTTTATGAGGGTCAGACAAATATCTTGCATCAGCATAGCCAACAAGATCTAGACTACAATCGTTATTTGCCCTGATTTCTTACCATAAATAGGTTTTCCTTTTAGGAAAATATTTTGGATTGACTAAGAGCTTGTTTGGCTCAGCTTAAAAGCTGGTCAAACTGACTCAAAAGCTGGTTTTTGACTTTTTTAACTGTTTGGCAATACTCAAAATAACTTATTTTAAGTTAAAAAAAAACTTATTTTAAGCCAAAAGTTAAAAGTTGGGGTAGGGGTGCTTTTTTTTTTTAGCTTATAAGCTGTTTTAAGTTGACCACATTTTTATCTTTTTGCCCTTAATATTTTTATACAATCTCCAAATTACCCATATAACCCTAACATCTCTTTCTTCCATTTTTCCCTTTTCACGTTTGACATAACAACTTCAGCACTTTTATCCAAACGCATAACTACTTATTTTAAAAATAAGTTTCAGCACTTTCAAAAGTACTTTTTTAAAGTTGCTTTTATTAAGCCCATCCAAACGGGCCCTAATCCTTTTTCTAGTATGAAAATGTTTAGGACTCTATAAATAGAGACATGTTCCTTCTAACTTAATCAGCATTTACAATGTAGTCTTAAGGGCTTTGAGAGTTTTGGTTAGGGGAGAATTTGTGGGTCACAAGCTTGATACGTTATCACATATGTGAACCTCTCATGTATTCTGAGTGAATTGGTTGAGGTTGTTTCTCTTTGTATTTTGTACTCATATTTATAGTGGATTGCTCATCTCTTTTGTGGACGTAGGTCGATTGACCGAACCACGTTAAATCTTTGTGTCTTTTGGTACATTTCTCGTTGTCTTCTTACTCGTGGTCTTCCGAGGTTTGCATTGCTAGCTTTCGCGTTACACCTACTTTTTTCCGGTCCTAACAGAAAATTCATATCGATAGTCACTTTTAGATGCCACAATATGTGTTCTATTCCATTTCAATGTCTTCTAAAAGGAGCAGAACTATATCTTGCTACAAATTAATCGAAAATGTTATATCAGGCTTTCTGATGTTAGTAAGATACATTAGTGCAGCACTAAGATATGATACTTCAGGACCAAGAATATTCTCATCCTTTTCATGAGATCGAAATAGATCTTTATTCACATCGAGTGATCGAACAACAATTGGAGTACTTAATGGATGTACTTCATCCATATAAAATCATTTCAACACCTTTTCTATAGATTGATGAACAATCATGTCGTTTGTCAAATGCTCTATTTACAAACTAAGAGCCTGTTTGGCTCAACTTAAAAGCTGGTTTTTGACTTATTTAGTTGTTTGACAATATTCAAAATAACTTATTTTAAGTTAAAAAAAAACTTATTTTAAGTCAAAAGTTAAAAGCTGGGGTAGGGGTGCTTTTTCTTTTTTTAGCTTATAAGCTGTTTTAAGTTGACCACATTTTTATATTTTTGCCCTTAATATTTTTTTACAATCTCCAAAATTTCCACATAACCCTAACATCTCTTTCTTCCATTTTTCCCTTTTCATGTTTGGCGTAGCAACTTCAGCACTTTTATCCAAACGCATGACTGCTTATTTTAAAAATAAGTTTCAGTACTTTCAAAAGTACTTTTTTAAAGCTGTTTTTATTAAGCCCATCCAAACGGGCCCTAAGACATAATTTTTTTCTTTATGAAAATCTTTCATCTGAAATTCATTCTTTAAATAATAGATTGCCCTGTGAAGTTCCAATAAGGTTTATGTCATCGAGATAAATAGCAAGGACAACAAACCCTGCTATTGTTTTCTTTATAAATGCACATGGCAAATCGCATAATTTGTATAACCTTTCTTAGATAAATACTCACTAAGACGGTTATACCACATGCGTCCAGATTGTTTCAAACCATACAATGATATTTGCAATCCAATTGAGTACATTTTTCGAGGCTTTAAACTATATGATTTGGGTAACTGAATCCTTCGGAAATTTTCATGTACATCTCATTATCCAGTGATCCATAAAGGTAGCTCTAACAACATCCATCAAATGCATATCAAGTTTATCATGGATCGTCAAACTAATAAGATAAGACAATGTTATTGCATCTATAACGGGTGAATATATCTCTTCATAATCGACGTCGGGCCTTTATGAAAATCCTTTTGCAACAAGACGTGCTTTGTACTTTTGTATTTCATTTTTCTCATTCCTTTTCCGCATAAAAACTCATTTACAGCCAATAGGTTTAACACCATTAGGTGTTTCTACTATAAGCCCAAAAACGTCGCGCTTGACAAGTGAATTCAATTCTGATTGAATTGATTCTTGCCATTTTGGCCAATCATTTTTTTGTCGACATTCTTTAACAGATTAAGGTTCAAGATCCTCACAATTTTACATAACTTTTTATGCAACATTGTATGCAAAAACAAAATCCACCGCTATTTCTGAGCGACTCATATTTGTTTCATCATCACTTGATTTTATGGATGGTTCATCATTTTCTTGAGTCTCAAGTTCATTGATCCCTTCAAGCATACCAGAATTACTCATATCTGGACTTTCTATGTGAGGTTTTTTCACAATGTCATTTTGATCTTTTATTTTTTTCTTAGGATTCTGATCTTTTGATCCTAATGATCTACCACGTTTCAGACGTGCTTTTGACTCATTATCTATGACACTAGTAGATGATTTTACGGGGTCATCAATTTGAATTGGGACATTCATTGCAGGAATATGTGATTTAGTAATCCTTTTCAATTATGTAAATGCTTCTGCATTTGATTTGCAATTTTCTACAAATAAATGATATTTTGTATTTCTTGCTCACAAATGAAAGTACGAGGATCAATATGAGATAATGATGAATTTTTTCACAAAATCTCTCCTTTAATTTCATTACTTTCTCCCCTCAATTTTGCGAAAAGTGTCTCATCAAACCGACAATCTGCAAATCGGGCTGTGAACATATTTCCAGTTAATGGTTCAAGGTAGAGAATAATAGAGAGCGATTCAAATCCAATATATATTCCTAACCTTCTTTGGGGACCCATCTTAGTACGTTGTAGTGGTGCTACCAGCACATACACAGCGCATCCAAAAATTCTCAGATGAGATATATTGGATTGTTAACCCAAAACCATTTGACATGGAGAAAACTTATGATAATTTGTCAGCCTGAAAAAGTATTGCAGCATGCAAAAATGCATGACCCCACACAAAAGTGGGTAACTTAGTTTTCATAAATAATGATCTGCAATCAACTGCAGTCATAATTAATGACTCAACCAGACTATTTTGAGTGTGAAAATAAGCTACAAGATATTCAACTCTTATTCCAATCGACAGACAATAATCATTGAATATTTGAGATGAAAACTCTACATAGTTATCAAGGCTAATAGACTTAATCTGATTATCAAAAAACTGTGCCCGTAATCGTATTATTTGTGTCAATAATTTTATAAATGTCAAATTGAAAGATGACAATAGGCATACATGAGACCATTTAGAAGAAGCATCTATCAGGATCATAAAATATCTAAATGACCCACTCGGTGGGTGAATTGGCACACAAATGTCCCCATATATACATTTCAAGAACGCATGAGACTCAATTTTACCTGTATTTGTAATGGTATCTCAATTAACTTGCCTTGATAATATGCATCACAAAAAATTTCACCATTTAAATGAATTTTCAAATTCTTTAATGATGCCCATTTGAATTTTTTATAATTCATCTCATCATTATAGACTAAGAATGTCTCATACGATCATGCCAAAGTACAAAGATATTGGAATCAGTATACCCCTGATTTTACTATAGAATGTGCCGCAATTTCACTAGTTTTTGTCCAATACAATCTAGAAGATAAGACTGTAAATTTTTCTACAACATATGTCTGCCTGGAGATATTTTTGGTTATGCTAAGATTCAAGGTTCATTTCATCAATTTATTGATATAATAATCATTTTCACGAATATCTTTGAACTCAATAAGTTTCTCTGAGATTGAGGAGAAAACATGACATTATTTATTATGAGTTTGATTCCCTTGGACAAATTCTAATGGCTCTTTCAGAGCCCTTAATCAAACTAGTACTACCAGATATCGTAGTAACATTCATATTGTCCATACTCAAATGAGAAAAATATTTCTCATTTTTTAATATCGTGTGTGTTGTACCAGAATTAATCAAGCAAATGTCTTCATAATTTGATAATTTGCTTGGAGAATTATCCATAACTTCAAAAGTAATGAAATAAATTTATATTAAATGATTAATTATCTTCTATAAAATTATTTAAGAAATAATGTAAGTGTTAAAATGACATTTGAATAATTTATAATGATCATATACTAATAATGAACAAGATTTTTATCACTCAAACCTTTAACACTAAATTTGATCTGATTTAGCATGTATAAAATAAATATTAGTACAATTTTAATCTCTTGAAAGGACATTAGTGGCAAAAAAAATAATATTTTCCACTTACTAATTTAGGTAGTGCTCTTACTTTTACATTAAATATAATATGTATATTTTCCTTTATGGTCACTAAAAGTTAACATGAAAGTATAATTTTAATATTTTTCAATTCTTTTTCAAATTATGACATTTCAACTCACTTTTCATTGGTGTTTTTAAAAGAAGGGACTTAATGAATATGCATGGATAAATATGAGCACTTTTAATTATTTAATTTTCACATTATAATCAATACAAAACAACAAATATCAATAACATTAGCAAATATCAATCATGGTTATTCTTCCATATCCGTAGAACCGTCATCAATTAAGTGATCTATTTTTCCTTTAGGGTGTGTGAAGAAATTTTTCACATCCAAGTGTGTGATGTCAACATGATCAGTGATAAAATTAGCTTCTGGATTTTTATCCTTCTTTTTTAGTGATGTTTGATAAAGCTCAACCAAGTGTTTAAGAGTACACAATCACGTGCATAATGACCTCTTTCACCACATCGAAAAAAAATTATTTTAATTATTTCACATTTCTCATCTTTTTCTCTTCCCATTTGATAATTATTTTTCTTTGGTGAATGATTAACACCGGGAAAAGAATTTCACTCTTGGTCGTAATTATGACCAGTGTGGTGGGCGTACACCTTATTCACTTCAGGAAATGGTGGAGATCCAGTGGGACGATTCTCGTGATTTTTCATTAACAAATCATTATTTTGTTCAGCCACGAGAAGATGAGAAATCAGTTCAAAATACTTTTTGAAACCCTTTTCTTGATATTGGTGTTGTAAAAGCACATTCAAGGCATGAAATATGGAGAACGTTTTCTTCATCATATCAACATCACTAACTGTATCTCCACATAGTTTTAATTGAGAAGTAATTCTGAACATGACAGAATTATACTCCTGAATAGACTTAAAGTCTTGTAGTCTTAAATGCATTCAATCATATCATGCCTTTGGATGAATGACCATCTTTAAATGGTCATATCTTTCTTTTAGATTATTCCACAAAATGAGTGGATCCTTGAATGTGAGATATTCAATTTTAATATTTTCGACAATATGATGACGTAAGAATATCATTGCTTTAGCACAGTCTTGTTTCGATGCTTTATTTTCAACTTTAATGGTGTCTCCAAGACTCATAGCATCAAAATGGATTTCAGTATCCAGTACCCATGAAAGATAGTTCTTGCCCGAATTATGAAGGGCAACAAACTCAAGTTTAGTAAGATTGACATAATAATAATAAGAAAAATAATATTAGTTAGCCTTCAAATTTAGTCTTCAAACTTTGAGATGATAGAGTCTCGTGCTGAGAACGTGCTATAAAATAAAGACTAAGTACTAAAATTAAACTAATAACAATTAAGAAGAGAAGAATACAGTAGAGAGATAAAATAGGAAACTTTTATCTTCCTTATTTTTAGTGTATTTTCCATATAAGTTACAATGTCTTTTACAGGCATAAGAAGTTCACTAATTTTATTTACAACAGAAATATATTATTGGTTTATTTTAATTATTTTTTGTTGATAGGCAAATGGACGTAAACAAGGATAATATGCTAAATCGATTGGAATTTAATAATGGGGCTTACAATATTTATAAGACTTACCTTGAATATGAATCTCAAGGAACCAATATTCCTACACCATTTCAAGCATTTGCCAATCTTGACTACGATGGTGACGGGTAATTAATCTTATTTCATGTCAATTGTTAATTTTATTTCTAAGATACTATAATTAAGTGAATTATGTTTAATTAATCATTATTTTTTGTATGTTAGATTTCTGACAGTGGAAGAATTGAAACCAATTCTACAATATTTATCCCCCGGAGAACTTTCCTATGCTAAAGTGTACACAACTTATTTGATTCGAGAGGTAAGTTCGATCGATTTGTGAAACAATATATTATATATTTTTGGGGATAATGAACAAGTACCCCAATCTATGATCGAAATCTCAGAGACACACTTATACTATAATAAGGTCCTATTACCTCCTGAACTTATTTTATTAATAATTTTCTACCCCTTTTTGACCTACATGGCACTATCTTGTGGGCTCAACGCTAGTTGACTTTTTTTTTTAAAGCTAGTGCCACATAGGCCGAAAAGAGGTAGACAATTACTTATAAAATAAGTTCAGGGGGTAATAGGACCTTAGTATAACATAAATGTGTCTCTGAGTTTTTCGGCATAGGTTAAGGGGGTACTTGTGCATTTTTCCTATATTTTTGAGTGACGAGGTTAGGGGGTTTGAGTCAATAATCAATAATATTTTCATTACTTTTTGTGTGTAGGCTGATGATGACAAAGATGGTAAATTGACATTGGATGAGATATTGAACCATGAAAGTATTTTCTATAATACTGTTTATGATAACAGTAGGAATGAAGAAATTTTCCACGAAGAATTGTGATTTATGGTACGTTATGTATATTCAATGTAAATGTAAGCTAGGCTGATTCAGATACTCATATAACATATATGAAAATCAACCTCTCTTTTTTCCTTATAGGCTTTAATTTTCTACATATTTCATTTTTTTTCTTTCTTAATATATAAATAGGGTGTGTTTGACACATACGAAGAAAAATATTTTTTGAAAATCGTCTCTCCTAAAAAATAAGTTATTTTGTTATTTTTTATGATGGTGTTTGATAGTGCACGTATTCTAAAAATACTTAAAAAATAAGTATATAATCTTAGACAAATACTATTGATGTAGAATGGATCCTGCGTGGGAGGGGATGAGGTGGAGTGAGGGAGATTATGTTAGCTAAATCTTTATTTTTATTATTGTCAACAGGAGATTATATAATATGTGTGTGTGTTAATTCAAAGAGGCAGTTAATTATTTCAACTCGAGCCATGAGGTCAAGTCAGCTGATCATGGTTCAACAAGAAGCAGTTAATTAATTAATAGCGTTGAAATTAGTTGAATGCTAGCTGAAGTGAGGTCATTAATTTAGCTAGTTATATACTAGTAGCTACATAATTATCATGCATTAGCGGTAGCTAATAGTCTTTTTAGTGTATATATAATACATTTTACCTGTATATATCTTGATGATTAAGAATATAGTTAGAATTTTTCTCTAGTTTCTAGTGCCGTCAAAACGGATTTAGCCCATGGGACCATTCCAATTCAGCCCTTTATTTGGCTGTTTGCTATGTTCATTTTACACAAAAAAAAAATTCACCAAATTCAAATTTGAATCGGTATTTACTTGTGTATTGGTAAAACTCCGACTCGTCATCCAAAACAATTTATAATTACCTAGGAAAATTTTAAAAAAAATCATGTCAAAACTTCCAAACAAATTAGTAATTCACCAATTAACAAATACTTGATCGATTTTATATTGCACGAATTATCTCAAAGTTCAAGTCGGAATTTCTGTTCTAAAGTTATTTTTTCAACGAAATCCCATTCGATTCTTTCAATATATTTTGTTCACATAGGAAAAAATTCAAATGAGGTTTGAGATTTAACGGAGATAAAATTTGATATTGAAAGTTTGAGAAACAATAAGAGGTGGAGTCACTGTGGTTTTCTCTTTGAAATTATAACTGATGAGAAGTTCAAGTGATGTGTTTATTTTCAGAAAAAAAATTCTCTCTCCTGATTTTTCATTATATCATTGAATAATTATATTTTTTCAAATTAAACAAATTAAGTAATCGTACAAACCCAAATGTTGAGATTTTTCATATATATTATAAATGTGGTTAGGGATCTTATTAAACGTTAAAATATTCATATTTATAAAATAAATTCCATTTTTTCCCCACAAAATTTAGATGCATAATCTAAATAATATATCAAAGTAGAGTGGTCAATATAGACTAAGACACGCTGGGTTGACCTGACTTAACCCATGATTTAGTAGGGATGCACCAAACTTTTTGAAACTCATTTAAGAAAATGACTTTTAGCCCGACCCAAATAAACTTATTGATTTGTGAGGTTTGAATATGTAACACTTTGAAAATTCAAGACGTGTTCTAGAGCCTAACATGAGTGTCATAAGGTTTAGACATTGTTTTAAGGTTCATTTTAATGAATATATATCATTTAGGAAGTCTAGAAATCAAAACGTTCATGACGTCCGGAAACTAGTTCAAGAAGGTACTAGCGTGCCTTAGCCTATTTGACTAGCATTTAAGAGTCAGAAAATGATAAAAATTGATGCAAGGGTGTCTAACATGTATTTAAATTGATTCATGGTCAAAACGTCCGGGCGCGACTCCCCAAGGACCAACCAAGGGCCTTGAGGAGGACCCTTGCAAAAGTTGGCAAAAGCTGTCAAGAGACAGTACCACCAACGGATGCCACAGACGGGCCGTTGATGAATCGACGGGGCGTCGATAAACACTTATACTAAATCTTGTGTTTCATCGAAAAATTATATTTTCGAAAAGAGTTGGTTTTATTTTTGACTTTTTAGGAGTCGCCACTTAATTTTTAAGAAAAATCAAGAAAACTTATTTCCAAAACAACTTAAACAGAAAAATTATTTTAGAAATACTTAAATGGGTTCGGGATTCATATTAGCGTCTTAGGAAGGTGTAGGCACCTAAGACACTCCGTTAAATACGGTTTTCCAACGATTAACTATTTGACTATTTTAAAACTTTCGCTATTTTTGACGTTAAATTTATTTACAAGTTTTGAAATATTTATTTTGTCAATTTTATTTTTTAAGGTTAAAGCGTTTTAACTCAAACGAACTTAGAAATTGAATTTTGAACTATTAGAGTTTTAAAAAAAACTTATGAGTCGAAATATTTATCGTTTTGAAATTCATTAAAGTTAAAACTTTTTAAACCTTGATTTTTAGCAACTTGCAAACTTAAAATATCTATTGCTTCAAAAATTTTTAGTTTCGAGTTTGATAAAGCAAAAAGGCGTTTGACGGGGGTTTGGAGTTTTCTATCCTTAGACTAACGTCATTCAAAGCAAGACAAGATAAGCAATTAATAGAGAGAGAGAGAGAGAGATTTGGGTCCAAGTTTTCGGGTTCTGTTCGCCCTGACCGAAATTGGACCCACTTTCCGCACCTGTCCTAACTAAGGAGATAATAATACAAAGTAAATATGAAAGTAAAAAAATGATAAGAGCTTAAGGCCCATTGCAAAAAATACAAAAATAGAGAGAAGAATTTCCCAGTCTCTCTTCTTCAACTTCTTCAATTCTTCAATCCTTCTTCGCGATCCTTGGCTTTGACGGGTTGACTCGATGGAAAGAATTTCCGAGCCTTTATGGCTCTCCCGAAATGCAAGAACAGAGTGGGGTCCCAAAATGGACTCGAGAGAAAGTTTCCCGTGCAACCAAGTAGAAATAAATTAGCATATGAGCGATAATGCAAATTCAATATATATTTCGAATGAAAAAGCAAGCAAACGAAAATAAAGACAAGACTTTATAAGAAAAGCAAATGACACTCAAATTTTAAAATCAACCAAAGTTAGTAAACAGACCAAACCTAACAAAAGCACTAAACTCGTCATCTAGACAAACCTAACTCTAAAACTGACGAGAATCATTAAATCTATGATATACAAAGACACTAGTTAACTGCCAACCAAATGGTGAAAGGCGTCCTACAGAAAATGACTTGACCGCATTGTTATTCGAAGTTTTGTATTCCGTTAACATAGAAAAAATCATCAAAGTTAATATCACATAAACAAGATAAGCACACACTGTGAATGAACTTTATCCTTAAAACGACATGAGCAAATCCGATCGAACAACACGACATACATCATGATTTATGACTAGAACTTGAACTACAAGTAAAACCACATGATTATTAACCCAAGTCGAAAACAGCAAATACTCAAACAAATATCGAGGCCACTACTTAGCATGCCATCAAGAGGAAACTAAAACGTAAGCCAAACAGGAAGTCAATAATGAGGACATGAATCTGTACAACCCAATTCAATATTTGAATATTTCGACATAGCTTGACCCCCAGAATTAAACAAGGACAGCAAAAGAAGGGACAACATCACGTTATCAAGCCATAGATCCTCAGAAACAGAACCACCCACGAATAACGCAATAAAATCAACGCCGCGATGAACTCGTGAAAGAACAAAATCAACACAGACAGGCGAACACAACGAAGCTAACCATAGTATACGATATTCTCGAGTTCGAACACAACCAACAGACATAGTATCTCATATTGACGGCAACACAGGCCACATAACTCAATAATCATATATTCACAGATTCGGACCGGAAACAAGACGAACTACCGACCAAATTCGACTAGCAGCTAACCCAACATGTTTAAGCGACAATGAAACGTTTCGAAACGGAAGAAGATAACGAGGCAGTAGATTGCAAAGGGAAGATTACCTGTTGAGGAGCAGCGACTGAGACGGCGTCGAGCAGCGAGCGGTACACTTCCACACTCGAACGACAACTCAAACAGTGAAACCAGGAAACTTTGACAGAACGGGAACCCACAAAGTTCGAACGAACGGCTTGAGTTGTTTTCTTCGAATACCTTTCTGAGTTTCTCGACTCTCTCTCAATGTTAAGATTTTGTAAAATTTCAAAGACTAGTCCAAACCAAAGCCTAACCTCTCTCAGAAATTGTTAACCAAAATCGCCCCAATCTCCAACTTCAGAACCTGTCTTCAATCTGAAGAAGGGAGGGGTTTAAATAAAAAACAATATCCGGTTTTCGAAGAAGGGGCGGGCAAAACCATTTTAAAATTCGAAATTTCCCTCATGATTGGGTCAAAACCCCTTTTCGACCGAAAGAGAAAAGGGGAACTTGGGGCTGTCGGGGAATCTTCGTGTGGGGTAGGGAGAGAAAGAGCGTGGGAGAGCATAGGAGAGAGAGAGACGCGACTTGAGAGAGCCGCGTCTGGTGCGTGGCTTTCTGTTTTTTTTTTTGTACGCGCGGGGGCTGCTTGTTCTGGGATTTTGGCGTCTGAGGGAGGAAGAAGAGGGAGAGAGAGTGGTCGCGTGGGAGAGAGCGTGAAGGAGACGAGAGAGGGCTGTTGCGTGGGTTACGTTTTCCTGGGTTTTGGCTCGTTCTTTCTCGGAATTTTTGGATCTGTTTCTGCTGGGTTTTTTCTGGGAAATCGACGTAATGGGGAGGGGAAGAAGAGGATGAGAGAGCGTGGAAGAGATGAGGAGGGAGAGACGAGGAGGGAGAGAGCACGCGAGGGGAGAGAGTGGGGGAGAGAGATGCGACGCGGCTGGGAATTTTCTGGGAATTTTTGGCTTCTCTTTTTGGGTTGATGTGAAGAGGAAGATGGAAGGGAGAGTGGGTCGGGTCGGGTAGAGGGAAACGGGTCTGGGTCGGTTGTAAGATTAAAGAGGGTGTGAAAATGGGCTGTTGAGGAATTGGGTTGGGTTTAAAAATAAAAATGGGGTGTTGGGCTGCTGGAAGTTGAGGGAAAAGGGGTTTCGAATATACACAGGATATACCGCTATATACACAACTTATGTAACACCAACGTGGGTCAAAAATTGGGTGTCAACAGCTGTCCCTCATTTTACTTGGGTTGATGCAAGCAACTCGAGGAAAATGAAGTTGACTGAACCAATTTTGTCCAACCCCTATCATTTTCCAAAGGAAGGATTTGACAAAGGGTTTAGGAATTATGGCCGAACCCTTGAAACGGGTTTCCTACATATCTCAGGCTATATTAGAATTCAGGCCACTTGTAGTTCGATAAACTTGATTTACCGCACGATTTGAAAGAATCAAAGTCATCTCGATACCGAATTATGAAAGTATCAAAATGCTCGAGAATAGAATTCGAGAGCGGGTGTTGGAATACAACCGAGTTTTCAACATTGAACCCGCCTACATATCCTTATACATCAGGAATCAGGCTGTGTGTAGTTCGACTCGATCGGTTGAAAAGGAAATCTATTATGCTAGATAACCTTTGGTTTTGGATAAGTGACAAATTAAACGAGTATGAAAAAGAGGCTTGTAACCTCTTAGCCATGAATGTGGCGCGCTTCACACTCATAATTAAGAACTTACATGGACATAATTTCCAAAGCTCTTGGCGCATTGTCACTCAGATTGGAAACTTGCTTCCGGTAAATCGAAATTTTCGGATGCGAGACTGAAACTGACAAAACTAAAGAAAAACCCACATGCCTTAAGATAGGGGTGTGGTTTGATTGTGGTGGAAGTCGCTCCTCTGCTCGCGTCCTAAGAGTTTGACACTCCTCTTTGGACTGTGCCCCCAGTTCGCTGCTAAGAAAATGTTCCACGTTGTGCTGCATCCTTTTTGATGTCGTCCGCACCTGTGGTTTGGTTTGAGAATTCATCCTCTTGGATGCTCTCGACAAAGATTGAGATAAAAACTTGTCAGCTTAAAAATGCAATCAGGATGGGAGATAGTGTCTTTTTACCATGTCAACACTTCATTGTTTTCCTCAATATTTGACGCTGACTCGATCGGTCTGACGTCATGCAAATAAAGCTTATGCCTTGTGTTTGGCAAATAAAATCTTCAATATACTCCTTATTTAAATATGAATGGCCCTCTTGGCAGTTTGAATATGAATGGCCCTCTTGGCGGTTTGAATATGAATGGCCCTCTTGGCGGTATGAATATGAATGACCCTCTTGGCAATGTATATATTTGACGAGGCATGAAATCTTCTCGTCGTGCATAAAATTGACTCGCGATGCATGATTTCCGCTATGCATGATTTTCCGCAATGCATGATTTCTGCGAGGCACAAAGTCTTCTCGCGATGCATAAATTTTGACGAGGCATGAAATCTTCTCATCGTGCATAAATTGACTCGCGATGCATGATTTCCGCTATGCATGATTTTCCGCGATGCATGATTTCTGCGAGGTCTGGATGGCTCGATAATGTTCCAACTGTAACGAGGTGGACGGCTCGATGATATTCCAACTGTAACGAGGTGGATGGCTCGATGATATTCCAACTGTAACGAGGTGGACGGCTCGATGATATTCCAACTGTAACGAGGTGGATGGCTCGATGATATTCCAACTGTAACGAGGTTGATGGCTCGATGATATTCCAACTGTAACGAGATGGATGGCTCGATGATATTCCAACTGTAACGAGGTGGATGGCTCGATGATATTCCAACTGTAACGAGGTGGATGGCTCGTTGATATTCCAACTGTAACGAGGTGGATGGCTCGATGATATTCCAACTGTAACGAGGTGGATGGCTCGATGATATTCCAACTGTAACGAGGTGGATGGCTCGATGATATTCCAACTGTAACGAGGTGGATGGCTCGATGATATTCCAGCTGTAACGAGGTGGATGGCTCGATGATATTCCAACTGTAACGAGGTGGATGGCTCGATGATATTCCAACTGTAACGAGGTGGATGGCTCGATGATATTCCAACTGTAACGAGGTGGATGGCTCGATGATATTCCAACTGTAACGAGGTGGATGGCTCGATGATATTCCAACTGTAACGAGGTGGATGGCTCGTTGATATTCCAACTGTAACGAGGTGGATGGCTCGATGATATTCCAACTGTAACGAGGTGGATGGCTCGATGATATTCCAACTGTAACGAGGTGGATGGCTCGATGATATTCCAACTGTAACGAGGTGGATGGCTCGATGATATTCCAACTGTAACGAGGTGGATGGCTCGATGATATTCCAACTGTAACGAGGTGGATGGCTCGACAATAGTCCTGCAAGATGAAAAGAAACTTGTTAATAAATCACTTGAGGCAATATAAAGAAATAGAGATAAAATGAGATGGAAGATTTTTAGGTTTTGTTGAGGAGTCCACGATGGGTGCAAGTGACGCCTTTTGTCATTCTTGACAGCTTTATATAGCCATTTTGTGACTTCAATGTTCCTGCATCCAAAGAAAAATTCTTAGTTTGAAAGATTGATTTGTGTCGGTTTTGTTTTCATGCTCCTTCTTGCAGTTGGCTTGCGCACTCGTCCATTCTTTACATGACATATTTGATAGAATTTTTGAGATCATCTCAAAAATTTGTCCCGGTCAAAAATATATAAGAACTCTCATAACTTGCTCTGTTAACTCTGAGATTGCTCATTCTGGAATTTTGAGGCCCCTCCTCAAAATTTGTCCCAGTTTACTTCAATAAGTAACAAATGATATTTGTGGAATTTTTGAGATTCTCTCAAAAATTCTGTCCCAGTTGCAAGCTAGATTGTTGCAATTTTTGAGATCCACCCAAGGCTAATCTCCGTAGAATTTTGGTCTTCTGTTTTGACTATGTTAAAGAAGTCCAACTTCAAGTGAATTTTTGAGATCCTCTCAAAAATTCTGTCCAATTTCCATTATGAAGAGAAATGGAAATCTTACTGGGTATATGACCGAGCCGTTGAAATTTGGGTCTTCTATTTTGACCCGTTAAAGAAGTCCAGCTTCAAATGAATTTTTGAGATCCTCTCAAAAATTCTGTCCCAGTTTCCATTATGGAGATCTTACTGGGTATATGACCGAGCCGTTGTGGCGCCTACGTATCCCGTTGGAGCAGGAATCAGGTCAAACGTAGTTCCCTGTAGAATTTTGGTGTTCTTTTTTGAATCATTAAAGAAATCCTACTTCAGATGAATTTTTGAGATCCTCTCAAAAATTCTGTCCCAGTTTCCATTATGAAGATAAATGGAAATCTTACTGGGAATATGACCGAGCCGTTGTGGCGCCTACGTATCCCGTTGAATCAGGAATCAGGTCAAACGTAGTTCGTTACAAAGAAATGTGCGATACATTTTCAAAGGAAAGGTAACAAAACTTCATATCGAAATTTGGCCAATGTTGGCATTCTTCTTCTCGACCTTTGATGATGAAAATCTTCAAACTACTCAATTCAGAGATGTCTTGCACTCACTCTTGAGTATCCAATATGTCATCCATTCAGATGGTTTCCTCAATATTGATCAAATTGTCGTTGATCATGTTTTGTATCTTGTGCTTCAGAGTTGAACAATCCTCTGTGTCATGTCCAACGGCTCCTGAATGGTAAGCACATCTGCGATCAGCTCTGTAAAATTTGCCCAAAGGATTGGCTGGTCTTCCTTCTATAGGATAGAGCATACCCATTGCTTTCAACCTTTCATAAAGTTGAGTTTGAGATTCCCTTAATGGTGTAAATACTTTAGGAGCCTTCCTAAATTTTGGGCGAGGAAATTTTTCCTGATTGACATTATGGTTTTGATATTTCCTTTGAGAAGCTGACCTCATATGAGTAGCCGTGATCGTACTTACCTCCTCCACTTTTCCTTTTGCTTTATCCATATCACTGATTCTAGTAGATTTTCCATTAGATCGCAATGCGGTAAGTTTGGTGAGCTTTCCAATCTTGAAACCATCTTCCAAAGCTTCTCCCACTTTGACAATCTCGACAAACTTTTGTCCCATCATACACAACATTGTTTCATAGTACTCAGGCTCTTGAGTACGAATGAACATTTCAGTGATCTCACGCTCCGACATTGGAGGTTGAACTCTTGCGGCCTCTTTTCTCCAACGAAGAGCGTACTCTCGATAATTTTCTGGAGACTTCTGTTTGATCTTCTCCAAGTAGTAGCGATCTGGGGCATCTTCTATGTTATGTCCAAATCTTTCGGTGAAATTCTTTGCGAGTGCATTCCAACTTTTCCATATTTTCAGCTCTTGTGATGTAAGCCACTCTAGAGCTTCTCCACTTAGACTTCGACTGAAGAGACGCACCAACAATGCTTCGTTTTTGCCAACTCCCACGAGTTGATCACAATAAACTTTCAGGTGTGTTAGAGGATTTCCTGTTCCATCAAAAGTGACAAATTTTGGCACTTTGAACCCTTCTGGGAGGTCGAGATTCGGATGGATGCATAAATCCTTATAGCTCAATCCATCGACTTCGGAAATATAGTGCAACTCCTTCATGGCTTTCCTGATCTCTTCTTTCATCTTCATCTTGGCTACCTCTTCTTTTGACCTCCACTCTCTTTCTTGTTCCTTATAGTGATCAAACTCGGAACAGTCGGCGCAAGGTTCATCTGAAGTTGGAATTTGGAAAGTAGTCTTTTGAGGTATATGTGGAACAATGGAGGGATTCTGGGTATTTTGAGTGGCTTGATAATCTTGGGGGAAAGTTTGAGGATCAGTATTTTGGTTTTGAAGATGGGGGAAGGTTTGAGCATCGTTCGTATTTTGGTTTTGAGGGAGATGGAGGATTTGAAAGTTGGTATTTTGAGGAGGATGTGGTGCTTGACATGATGTGGTGGCGTGACGGGGATTGGGGGTAGTTAAGTCAATGGTTGGAAAATTTTGAGTGGGGTTAGAGAGAAGGTTCTGAACCTGTTCCGTGCTTGGGGGAGGAAAGTGAAGTGGAGGTCTTCCATCTCTTGGAGGGTTGAAGGATAAAATTGGATTAGACACATCTTGCATTCTTCGCATTTCGACCCTTATTTCAGCAATCTGTTGCATCAACTGTATAATCAATTCATTTTTATCAGCGGCAGCGGGTTGAGCCACGACAACATCATTCATGTTAATCTCATCATTGTTATCCCCCATTGTTTTTTTTTTTTTTTTTTTTTTTGCAAATTTGATCGGGGAAGGAATCTTTAGGGGCCTCAGACCTTGTGAAATATGGATGAACAACCAACTTATCAACACGAATCAGTTTTAAATACCTGACAAATGAAAAAAACTCAAAAGACAAATGTGTTAGTGCATGGAGGTGGTAAATAATACAAGATATTACATACAGATGTAAACACATAAGAGTTGCTTTATTCAGAGATAAACTGGCTCGTCAGATAAAGAGAAACCAACATAGAGAAATGACTAAATAGACAGGAATTTGTCTACTTGACTTTGGGATTAGTGAGTAAAATGTTGACTTGAGTCGAGACAAAGTTGACGGTATCTTTCATTACCGTACTTTGATTTTTTATTGAGATGTAACTCTAATTTCTTTGTAAGAGTTGAAGAAGATAAAATTTCTCAAGTTTCTTTTGATTTGAAATGCGAAATCTTTTTCAGATATTAGAGTAGTACTAAAAAATAAAGTTCAAATTTTTTTTTTTTATTTTTATTTTTAGGAAACTAAAGACTCGAAGAGTATTTGGACGCACTTTTAAAGTTGACTTGATATTTGTGCTTAGGGGTTCTAAAAGTATTTGAAGAAGAGTGAGCTAGAATATCTCCAGATAAAACAACATATTCACATAAGCAGGTATAACACATAAACAAATATTGCGCGTTCTAAACAGATATGTGACCCTTTTGTGCCAAGGGTGGGCCTAGCGATTTGGGGGATGTATACGTCATTTGAAATAGTTCATTGCCCCAAAACTCAAATTTATACAAATTTAATGAATAAAACTTAATGGGGATACATAATAGGGGAAAGGTATACAAAATAATCAGTCCCACGCAGGGGTACGACCCTAAACTATGCCTCCACGGAAGATCCTTTTTTTTTTTTTTGACTTTTGCAATCTTCAGGTGCCAACGCCTTTGGATGGACCAGTAGCTTTCAAAGATCTTTCTTTAACTTATACAAGCTATAATATAATCATTACCCTATAAGACAATGATTTTCTCAAATAACGTATACGTCCTTCAAATTTAAACACATAAGTATGAACGTCCGTTTAGGCCGTGGGCCGTTTTGGACTCAAGGTGGTCTTCTAATGGGCCCAACACGCCTTGGGCATTGGGTCATCTTAGTTCGAATGCTCCTAAATTCGGGATTTGGTTCAGCTCTATCCTAGGCTTTCTAGAATAGTTTTCAATTTGACGGTTACCCGAGTCGGACAAACATCGGGGTGAAGCTACCAAACAACGTTGGATGACCACATTCCAACTATTTGTTTGATACTTCCAAATGAATTCTTGGGTATATCTGAAGAAAGCCGTGGAAAGCCACGTAACTTCCGTTTCCTAATGCAATCTATTTGCCATTTGGCGGAAGTTTATGCCATGAGAAAAAAAATGCAAATTTTCAAAAACTAAAGCTTTAAACAATTTAAACAAGTAAACGGTTATCACAAATAGTCAAACAAGTTAGTCTTAAGGCTAGAATCCTCCAAATAGTCCCCAGTGGAGTCGCCATTTCTGTTTCATCGAAAAATTATATTTTCGAAAAGAGTTGGTTTTATTTTTGACTTTTAGGAGTCGCCACTTAATTTTAAGAAAAATCAAGAAAACTTATTTCCAAAACAACTTAAACAGAAAAATTATTTTAGAAATACTTAAATGGGTTCGGGATTCATATTAGCGTCTTAGGAAGGTGTTAGGCACCTAAGACACTCCGTTAAATACGGTTTTCCAACGATTAACTTATTTGACTATTTTAAAACTTTCGCTATTTTGACGTTAAATTTATTTACAAGTTTTGAAATATTTATTTTGTCAATTTTATTTTTTAAGGTTAAAGCGTTTTAACTCAAACGAACTTAGAAATTGAATTTTGAACATATTAGAGTTTTAAAAAAAACTTATGAGTCGAAATATTTATCGTTTTGAAATTCCATTAAAGTTAAAACTTTTTAAACCTTGATTTTTAGCAACTTGCAAACTTAAAATATCTATTGCTTCAAAAATTTTTAGTTTCGAGTTTGATAAAGCAAAAAGGCGTTTGACGGGGGTTTGGAGTTTTCTATCCTTAGACTAACGTCATTCAAAGCAAGACAAGATAAGCAATTAATAGAGAGAGAGAGAGAGAGATTTGGGTCCAAGTTTTCGGGTTCTGTTCGCCCTGACCGAAATTGGACCCACTTTCCGCACCTGTCCTAACTAAGGAGATAATAATACAAAGTAAATATGAAAAGTAAAAAAATGATAAGAGCTTAAGCCCATTGCAAAAAATACAAAAATAGAGAGAAGAATTTCCCAGTCTCTCTTCTTCCAACTTCTTCAATTCTTCAATCCTTCTTCGCGATCCTTGGCTTTGACGGGTTGACTCGATGGAAAGAATTTCCGAGCCTTTATGGCTCTCCCGAAATGCAAGAACAGAGTGGGGTCCCAAAATGGACTCGAGAGAAAGTTTCCCGTGCAACAAAGTAGAAATAAATTAGCATATGAGCGATAATGCAAATTCAATATATATTTCGAATGAAAAAAGCAAGCAAACGAAAATAAAGACAAGAACTTTATAAGAAAAGCAAATGACACTCAAATTTTAAAATCAACCAAAGTTAGTAAACAGACCAAACCTAACAAAAGCCACTAAACTCGTCATCTAGACAAACCTAACTCTAAAACTGACGAGAATCATTAAATCTATGATATACAAAGACACTAGTTAACTGCCAACCAAATGGTGAAAGGCGTCCTACAGAAAATGACTTGACCGCATTGTTATTCGAAGTTTTGTATTCCGTTAACATAGAAAAAATCATCAAAGTTAATATCACATAAACAAAGATAAGCACACACTGTGAATGAACTTTATCCTTAAAACGACATGAGCAAATCCGATCGAACAACACGACATACATCATGATTTATGACTAGAACTTGAACTACAAGTAAACCACATGATTATTAACCCAAGTCGAAAACAGCAAATACTCAAACAAATATCGAGGCCACTACTTAGCATGCCATCAAGAGGAAACTAAAACGTAGCCAAACAGGAAGTCAATAATGAGGACATGAATCTGTACAACCCAATTCAATATTTGAATATTTCGACATAGCTTGACCCCCAGAATTAAACAAAGGACAGCAAAAGAAGGGACAACATCACGTTATCAAGCCATAGATCCTCAGAAACAGAACCACCCACGAATAACGCAATAAAATCAACGCCGCGATGAACTCGTGAAAGAACAAAATCAACACAGACAGGCGAACACAACGAAGCTAACCATAGTATACGATATTCTCGAGTTCGAACACAACCAACAGACATAGTATCTCATATTGACGGCAACACAGGCCACATAACTCAATAATCATATATTCACAGATTCGGACCGGAAACAAGACGAACTACCGACCAAATTCGACTAGCAGCTAACCCAACATGTTAAGCGACAATGAAACGTTTCGAAACGGAAGAAGATAACGAGGCAGTAGATTGCAAAGGGAAGATTACCTGTTGAGGAGCAGCGACTGAGACGGCGTCGAGCAGCGAGCGGTACACTTCCACACTCGAACGACAACTCAAACAGTGAAACCAGGAAACTTTGACAGAACGGGAACCCACAAAGTTCGAACGAACGGCTTGAGTTGTTTTCTTCGAATACCTTTCTGAGTTTCTCGACTCTCTCTCAATGTTAAGATTTTGTAAAATTTCAAAGACTAGTCCAAACCAAAGCCTAACCTCTCTCAGAAATTGTTAACCAAAATCGCCCCAATCTCCAACTTCAGAACCTGTCTTCAATCTGAAGAAGGGAGGGGTTTAAATAAAAAACAATATCCGGTTTTCGAAGAAGGGGCGGGCAAAACCATTTTAAAATTCGAAATTTCCCTCATGATTGGGTCAAAACCCCTTTTCGACCGAAAGAGAAAAGGGGAACTTGGGGCTGTCGGGGAATCTTCGTGTGGGGTAGGGAGAGAAAGAGCGTGGAGAGCGTAGGAGAGAGAGAGACGCGACTTGAGAGAGCCGCGTCTGGTGCGTGGCTTTCTGTTTTTTTTTTTTTTTGTACGCGCGGGGGCTGCTTGTTCTGGGATTTTGGCGTCTGAGGGAGGAAGAAGAGGGAGAGAGAGTGGTCGCGTGGGAGAGAGCGTGAAGGAGACGAGAGAGGGCTGTTGCGTGGGTTACGTTTTCCTGGGTTTTGGCTCGTTCTTTCTCGGAATTTTTGGATCTGTTTCTGCTGGGTTTTTTCTGGGAAATCGACGTGATGGGGAGGGGAAGAAGAGGATGAGAGAGCGTGGAAGAGATGAGGAGGGAGAGACGAGGAGGGAGAGAGCACGCGAGGGGAGAGAGTGGGGGAGAGAGATGCGACGCGGCTGGGAATTTTCTGGGAATTTTTGGCTTCTCTTTTTGGGTTGATGTGAAGAGGAAGATGGAAGGGAGAGTGGGTCGGGTCGGGTAGAGGGAAACGGGTCTGGGTCGGGTTGTAAGATTAAAGAGGGTGTGAAAATGGGCTGTTGAGGAATTGGGTTGGGTTTAAAAATAAAAATGGGGTGTTGGGCTGCTGGAAGTTGAGGGAAAAGGGGTTTCGAATATACACAGGATATACCGCTATATACACAACTTATGTAACACCAACGTGGGTCAAAAATTGGGTGTCAACATCTTGGAAGGGTCATTTTGCATAGTCTCTGAACTTACCTACGGATGTGCAGCACAGAATGGGGGAATGACCATCGATGGACCAACAATCCGTTGATCGTACGTGGTCTCGTAGATTGGGTCTGTGTTTTGCTGCACGTTTTGACTTTTTTTTTAATTAATTGACTTAGTTAGGAAGTTAATTAGGGGTTAGGGAAATTCTAATTAAGTGAATTAACCCCCTATATAGTCCTAACCTAATTAAGACTAATCAAACTCTCATAACTCACAAATCCAAACCCTCTCCTTCCTCGCTTCTTTCTCTCTCTAGTGAAGAACTCCATTAAAGACCAAGCTAGGGGAGGGTTTAAGGGCTACAAAGAGTCAAATTTCTTCATCAATCTTCATCAAATAACAAGGTATGGGATCTAATTTCACATTTGAAACCTCTTTCCTCAAAGGGTTCCATCAAATTGATTTCAAAAGTTGGGTTTTCAAGTGGGTTTCATCCAATCTCAAAAATTATGTTATGAATTGATTTGTTTATGTTTTATTTAGGATATTATGAATAGACTAACATGTATTCTAACTTAATTATAATATATCTTGATGGATTGGTCTAGTTTGTAGATGATTTTTACCCCTTAACCCTAGGTTATCATCTTGATATGAATCACTACAAAAAAACAGTGTTTAGCGACGGACGAAATTCGTCGCTAATTTATGATTTTCTGTTGCTAAACCGGATTTGCGATGGATTATTAATTGTTTCTATTTCACTCATTAGTAATCTCGTAGCGACGAAATATGAGTTTTGTTGCAACTTTAGCGACGTATTAGAGACGAATGATATCCGTCATTACTTGTTTGTGACGAACTGATCCGTCGTTATACTTATATAGTTCGTTGCTAATTTCATAATTAATTTCGTCATTTCAATAAATTCTTGACGTAATTTTCGTCACAAAATAATCGTTGCTAATTTCATAATTGGTTTCATCATTTCAAATAAATTTGCGACATAATTTCTTTCATTGATTTGTCACGAAACATTCTGCTATTTAAGCCAACATATTTTTCACTAAAATATTTCTTCGCTAATCTGTCGCCAATATTTTTTTATAGAAACGACCAAATCGTCACAAAATTTGTTGCTAAAATATTACTAAATACCTCTAAAATAACAAATATTTCATATAAAATAATATTTAGAGGGTTCAAAATATGTCGATAGCACAAAGATGATGAGGCACTGAAGGTGCTACAGATGATGAGAAACTGAAGGTGTTACAGTTGATGAGGCGCAAAGATGATGAGGCACAACAATTCTGCCAGTGGTAAGTTTTTGCTTCAAGTCCAAGACCGTATATCATTTTCTTATTTTTTTTCACCGGCAGCTTGATAGTATGCTTCACATTGATCAATATCAGATTGAGAGGTTGCTTTTTTCGTAAAGAGGGTACAACTATATCTCCTAGTTCTTGAACTATGTCTCTCCCATAAAAATACTAGCTAGTGGATCCATGTAGTTGCTATGTTCATGTTTGGTGCTACCTTGGCAAGTAGTTCACCTTCTTTCGGTGTAGGGTTCCATGACATCGGAAAGATTTCACATTAGCTCATGTGCTCTATGTCGGTTAGGGCAATATGTTCCCAAAAGGTAAAATGAACTAAAGGATTGAACTCTAACTAAGATTACCTAAGGGATTTAGCTTAGTCTAGGTAGGGGTATGAGACTCTACCTAAACATTGCACTAGTTAGCCTTGAAGGGAGTCTTAGGAGAATGTTCTTATATATGATTATGCATAATGCTACATGATATATATATATGGTAAAGTTGCACATTGTTGATACTATATGTTGATTGGTGTCACTTATGAATATGTGTTGGTCTATATTGTTAAAGTATGATGCTATGTACTCTTTAATGTTATGATATGTGAAGTGGGATGTTAGTCATGATTCGTGTTGAGTACCTTGATTGAGTAAGGTTATGGGGTTTTGCTTGGTCATTGCACTTGTTGACTTGATAGGAGTTCATGGGTAATTGTCTTATTTTGGTTATGATGAAATGTACCCTTCTTCATGCTTGTGGTTATTTATGACTTGCTAATGAAGTTACTTGACTATGTATTCAATTACATGACATGCATTTTAACTTAACTAGTTTGATGTTGTTGGTCTTGTGATGTACATGCCTATGACTTAATGAATATGCCTAAGTGATTTGGTATAGTCTTGTTGAATGTGCATAAAGGTTTTCAAGAAAATTGCATACTTAATGAAATGTCCCTTTTAGCATGTTTTCGTGATATGTGTGCATATGGTCTCATACTTAGTACAAGTGATGTACTAACCCCATTACTTCCTTTTCTCCAATATTTTAGGTTTCGGTCGTTGAAAAGCTTTTGGAGACGACATTGAAGAATACTTGGATTTCTTGATCATCCAAGTAGGGTAGGTCCTCACTTTCCGAGGGCGATGCCACTATCAAGCCATGATGTTATTTTTAGTATTAAGACTCTTATGTTTCTTTCCTTTTCATTTGGATATTAAACATTGTATAACCTATATGTTGTCTTGTTTCATTGATGTATGGACTAGTCCCAATTTGATATGCTCTTATTATACTTATGTGCAATAGGAGTAGAAGACTAAGTAATCTTCCTATATGAAGGGTCTATGTATACTCGATATATATATATTATGTGTATGTAGAGGTCTATGTAAACCTTCGAGTAGATGTAATGAAAAGTTTTAAATTTTCTGCTAAATTTGACCTATGAATATAATGATGTAAGCTAAAAGGCTAGTCTTAGTCTTCAAAGAGGACGACGATATCGGTTACGTCTAGGAGCTATTCCCGGATGTGACAGAATAATAAGGGTAAGGCGGTTTGTGGGCCAAATAAAATAATTATATTAAAAAATAGAGTATTAACAATAATAAGAGTCCAAACTCAAAATCTATTTACAATTTAAATAAAATGTTTATAAAATTAAATTAATATTTCTATTTAGCTATTTATACTTTTACTTTAAACCAACTTAATAAATATTATAAAGATAATTTTATTTGTGAATTTGATTAACAAGTAATATTAACATATGTAATGTTGTCTTGTCGATATTTGTGATAATATTTTTAAATTATAATTTAATTTAATATATTATAAAAAATATTTTCTTAAAAAAGTGGGGCACAACCTACAACTCACATACTTGTGATTCGGACCGAATCAATTTGATATGACCATCAAATTTCAAAATCTGTTTAAGTTAGCCCAAATAAAATCAAATCATATTGACAACTCTACATTCAAGAGAGTATTATGAGTATACTAATCATTATAAATGTATTTTATGACATCTTCTCTCCCCCTAATTTGATATCTTAGCAGTGGCAGAGCTATAGCCATCCAAAGTTAGTTAGGTGAACACCATTCACCGGAAAATTACATCACGTATATAAGTCAAAATCTGGGTTTGAACAATGCATATATAATGTTGAACAACCTTGGCATAAGCTCTTCCTTTGCTGCATTGGTTAAGCGTTTTCATTTATTACTTGTTGTTTTGTGTTCGATTCTATGTAACTTCATTATATTTTTTGATTTTGTTTTGGGATAAGTCTTACTTACACTTGTACACACACATTAATTTAATTTATCTAAAATCCTTAAATGTTTTTGAATTTTTTTAACTTTTAATATTACAATTTTGATGATATATTCTTGCATAAAAAAATACATTTATTAATTTTAATTTACTTGAAATTCTTAAAATGTTTTCTTAATTTTAATATTACAATTATAAAAATATAGAGTAACATTTATGAATAAATTGTTTTAATTTTGAAATTTGTTATTATATACATTTTATGTATTTCTTAATTTTATCTAACATGGGTGTAAAAACAAATTGGCAAACATTTTACATTAAAAAATTTGTGATTATATATGTTTATAACTTTAAATTCAAAGCTAAAATCAATACATTTGTTTTATCTTCTTCTTTTTAATAGAAAAAAAGAATTATTTGATGGTGTAATTTGTGTTTCCTATAAAGCTAGACACATTTATTCAATTATTATTTCACCTTATACACAATGATTCATATATTCTTTATCATATAAAATTAATGCACCGAGAGAAAAAACTCAATTGTTTATATTTGATAAAAACAAATATATAGATCGCTCATGATACGGTAAGTTAAACAAATAACATTCAACTCATTTATAAAAATATATATATTCTCGAACATCTTTGATAAAATTTTTGGATTCACCACTAAATCATAGAATGGTCTTTACTTTACATTACTAATTTTTGTACTTCTAAGTCTTAACAATCGTAATTTAGGTTGACTAATTTCATTAAATCGATCAAAGTAAATTAGTTATATTAGTAGTACTTCATAAGAGTAATAAGCTGAGAAAAATTCAAAATAGATATTAGGAAAAAGGGTCTGATATACCCCTCAACTTTGTCATTTAAAGCTGATATATCTCTTGTTATGAAAGTGGTTCATATATGTTTTTACTGTTATACAAACGACTCACATATACCCCTGTCATTACAAAATGCTCACATATACCTTCATTTAACGGAAGTTAAAAAATTAATTTTAAGTTTATATTTATTATTTTTAATTTTTTTTTAAAATTATTTAGGTGTATATATGATTCTTCTATCAAAGTTCAAGGTATATTTTAATTTTTTTCATACATAAATTATTTTTGACTTCTTATATTATAATTATTTGAGTTTCTTATTCTTATTTTTTTTCTTTCATTCCTTATTTTTAAAGAAAAAAAATTAAACTATTTTTTTTCTATATTGTGATTTAATTTTTGTATTCGAAAAAAAATTTGGTCATCTACGATAAGTTTTACAAGAATATTAGTGAAACATAAATAAATTTGATTATCAAAATAATAATTCTACAATAGTCATTGAAACAAAAAGAAAAGTCAAAAAAATATGTTTGAAGATGATTAAATTTACTCATATGAGATTAGATTTTTATTAAAAAAATAATGAAAATTTAGATTAAATTTTTTTTTCGAGGAGAAGGGTATATATAAGTTATTTATTTATAAGTAGGGGTATATATGAGCCATTTGTTTATAAATAAGGTATATATGAGTCACTTTCATAATAAGAGGTATATCAGCTCTAAATAATAAAATTGAGAGGTATGTCAGATCATTTTCCCTATCTATTAATTGGAAAACTTACATAAATATACTATAATAAAAAAACTATTTGCCATTTATAGTAATAATATTTCTTTTCCACTTGATCACGTTTAATTCATTTATAATACAAGTTTAAATCATACTAGAAAGAATAATTTTTTATTCACATATAATACAAAATTTAATGATAGATAATTCATTTATCACACATTTTAATACACTTATAATTTAATGTGTCAAATTTTTACCAAACAAACATAATATATTTTAAAAACAAGTATTATTCATATAGAATTCATGCATATTGCTAAAATCAATAATTATTTATTAAAATTTATCAATTCATATCATTTTTCCATATTAATTACTCCACCAATCGCATAGTAGCAGATAATTACCCAATTAAAATAGAAACAGAAAAAACAATGGAAGTAATCACAAAATGAGTACAATAGATTTGCAATAATAGTAATTCAAGTTCCCTTTAAATTCGCGTGATCTTTCTCTCTCTACTCTCACTCCATCTCTCTCTAGGGTTTCAGTTGGGCGCCGTTTTGATTCACTCAATCCCACAGTGTAATCTGCTGGTTACAATCTCATTCAACGCATCTGCAATTTTAGGTAACTCACTCATTTTTTTTTCCAACTGTTAAGAAAAATTGGTTATTTTTCTGTAGAACTGATTTTAAGCTTCATCTGATGTTCAATACTTGAAACTTTGATTGATCCGATTGTGGTTCCGGTCTTTTGATTCATTTATTTGCATCTTATTGACTGCTTTTGAAGGACTTAGATCTAGTATGACCAAATGATATGCTCTGTTTGTTTTATTGAAATTGGAACTTCTCCAATTGATGTAGTGATGCACTGTACATGAAGTTGGTTTTGTTGTGGATCGATATAATGATCCTATGTTCATATGCATAAGTTCAGTAATTGCAGCTTCTTAAGCTGCTATTTGTGAACATCAATGAGAGGTTTGCGTTTAGTCATTACTTCTGCTGTTTGATTGAGCTCTGGAGTGCTTTTTAACGAAGCAAAAGGCTTGTTTTCCTTGAACAGTGTTCATGAACTTCATTAATTTACTTGCAGCCGAGGATCTTTTTTTTTTTTTTGTGAAAAGCTGATCAGATTGGATATCAATGAGAGAAATATCCTAGACTTATTCTAACAATCATGTTGCATTCTTCAAATAATTTGATTTATTAATACATTTGAGTTATTAATTAACAAGGTTAACTTTCCTCATAGCAAACTTTCAAACTTCTACTAACCTATCCAATTAAGGTCATTTTTATGTTTTATGAAACTATAATTAACAAGAATGCATTGATAATTCCTTTAAAATAATTAAACAAGAGGATTAATATATTTCCATTTTAACGATGAGTCTACTCCCTAGTGGTTGGTGTTGTTTTTCAATTGGTGCTATATTTCTTAAGTTGATATGTAAGGCCTCTGTTGATGCTGCTTCAACTTTCATGTGTCTCTTTTCTCTTGCTTATAGTAGACCTTATCTATTTTACTTTGTGCTTTAGATTTATGGGGTAGTGTGGGTCACATTGAAGGGAGTCTTAGTGTAACTGGTAAAGTTGCATCGAGCTCCGGAAACAAGCTCTTGCAAAAATATAGGTTAAGACTGCGTATAATAGACCCTTGTTGTATGGCCTTGACCCTGCCAACAGTTAGTATCTAAGGGCGTGGATGCCTTTTTTTGTGGTTCACATATAGTTATGCAAGGGTTGTAATATTATGATTATAATAATTAGTTGATGCACATACATTCTTGTTAACATTTGGTTCATAAACTGAAATAGAAATTTATCTGGAAAAGAGATAATTTCAAATAATGTTGTTGAGTGTTGACATGTGCTTCATTCCTTTGTCATTTTGAAGAACTGAGGTTTGGGCTAAAATGCCATTTAGCTAGTGATGTTTTAGCAAACATTTTTGCCATTTTTAATACATAATCAAACTAATTTGTGCCCTTGATAGATGTAAAAAAAGCATTCAAAAAGTTGGATTAAAACTTATTGGAAATCCTTGCTATACAAACAAGTAACGAATTTAAAAAAAGACACTATTACTACTTTACAACTGATTTTAAGCTTCATCTAATGTTCAATACTTGAACTTCGATTGATTCGTTTGTGGTTCCGATCTTTTGATTCACTTATTTGCATCTATCCTTGTTATTGACTGAGTTTTGGTTTGGAAGCTTATATATATATATATATATATATATATATATATATATATATATATATTTTATTTTTATTTTAATTTCTGATATTGAGTTGACTGAGATCTAGTATGACCAACGGTATGCTCTGCTATTTTATTGAAATTGGAACTTCTCCAATTGATATAGTGATGCACTTTACATGAACTAGGTTTATAATGGATCCGCCTAATTTATAATTTCAGTGTATTAAAATCTGAAACTACACAAAATGACGCAATGTCTTTCTAGAAAGACCCATAAGGCCTTATATAATAGTGGGCCATTTGACCCGAAATTAAATCAACTACTATTACACAAAGGCAAAAAATGTAAGTATTCTATTTAAGGAACAAAATAACAAAACATAATTTCACTCCATCTCTCTCTCTCTAGGGTTTCAATTGGGCGCCTTTTCTGGTTTATTCGATCCCTCTGTGTAATTTGCTGGTTACCATCTCATTTGCCGCATCTACAATTTTCAGGTACTTCACTCATTGTTTTCAACAACAATTCTTCATATCAGAAAAATTGATTAGTTTTCTGTACAACTGATTTAAGCTTCATCTAATGTTCAATGTTTGAACTTCAATAGATTTTTTTGTGGTTCCAATCTTTTGATTCACTTATTTGCATCTATCCTGTTAGTGACTCTGTTTTGAGGACTGAGATCTAGTATGATCAATGATATGCTCTGTTATTTTATTGAAATTGAAACTTCTCCAAGTGATATGGTGATGCACTTTACATGAACTAGGTTTTGTAGTAGATCCGTTTGGTGATCCTATGCATAATTTCAGTAATTGCGGCTTCTGAAGCTGTTATTTGTGAACCTTAATATATGAGGGGTTTGTATGCAGTCATTACTTTTGCTGTTTGATTGAGCTCTGGAGTGCTTTTTAAAGTCAGAAAAGGATTGTTTTTACTGAACAGGGTGCATGAATTTTATTAATTACTTGTATCTGAGGACTTTTTTTTTGTGGTTGTTGCCTTCTATGCACAGGCAAGCTAAAACAGATAATCAACACAATTGTAACGGTTGGATAATAATGAGAAAAATATTCTGGATTTATGGTTTATTCTAGCAATCATGTTGCATTCTTCAAATAATTTGACATACTAATTTATCTGTGTTTTTCATTAACAATGTTAACTTTCCTCATAGCAAATTTCAACTTCTACTTGCCTATTCAATTAAGGTAATGTTCATATTTTGATGGAATTATAATTAACAAGAATGCAGTAATAATTCCTTTAAAATAATTAAACAAGACGATTAATATACTTCTATTTTAATCATGAATCTATTCCCTAATGCTTGGTGCCGTTTTTCAATTGATGCAATATTTCTTAATTTGATATGTAAGGCCTCTATTGATGCTGCTTCAACTTTTATGTTCCTATTTCTCTTGCTAATAGTGGACCTCATCCCTTTTTACATTGTGCTTTAGATTTATGGGGTACTGTAGTTCACATTGAAGGGTCTTGGTGTAACTAGTAAAGTTGCCTTGAGCTATGAGAACATGCTTTTGCAGAAATATAGGTTAAGGTTGTGTACAATAGACCATTGTGGTATGCCCTTCCCCGGACCCAACGGATAAAGATCATCTTTAGTCCATATTTCATGAAGTTAAAACAAATAAAAATAAAAGTACTACAGGTTCTTCATATTTTCTACAGAAATATATATTTTTGACATAAAGATCTCTAGAAAATATTGGTCCTAAATTTAATTTACTAACATGACTAAAAATTAGTCGTACCAATTGGCTTTGCCTACATTTCTTTTGTTGTTCCCTATTATCACTAGGTCTTCAAGGATTTCAAGAGAGATGGTAGGTTTTTGAGACAACTTTCTCCCATGTGATTTTAGGACTACCTCATCTCCTTGCTAACACTTCCAACTCACCATAGTTTATTTTATGTGCTACTTGCACCTTTTGTCGAATGTGATCATTTTTAACTATATAATGTAGATATTTTTCTTCTAATTAAGATTTTTTTTGCATTTTTATTTACTTAGTAAGGGACTTTCTTCTGATAATAATCTACTTCTCAAAAAACAACATTTGCTTACCAAAAAAAGGGGAAGAGAAGGCTCTCTTCTCTATATCACTATGCACTGATCTATTTAAGCATAGAAACCATGAACGTTCCTTGCAAATCCTAGACTGGTGAAACGCAGAAATGGTTTTTCATTTAAGATGGATAAGCACACAGGATGTTGTCAATGTTATTTTTCCAACATATTATGACAAGAGGTAGTGGCTTTCTGTGGTATTTTCCAAGAAAGAGTCTGAAGTCTGTCAGTTCTATGGCACATCCCTAGACCGATGCTTGTATCTTTATCTAGAAGAGTTAATTACCCTTACTGTGATGTTCCTAAAAGTGAGTTGCCATTTTCTAGCAATATAAAAAATGCCTAAAGCATCAACAGGTTTCTCGAGGACTTGGGGATAAGAACAACCACCAAGTTAGAATCAATGGTGTTATTTTTTGGGTGCTTATGTAGGTATAAATTATACATAACTTACCATACAATTTATGTGGTCTACGCAGGTAGTGAGGATCTAACCAAGGTCTATTGCTTGTTGAGAACTATTCCCAAACCATATAAGTTATACAGTCTTATCTATGTAAGACATGAAAAATGACAACCAAATGTGGAATAGGGTTTTTATACCATGTTTTTTTTGGAGTCCGGGCCAGCTTGTGGGCACCTCGATTATTTCCATGGGTAGCTGCTACCTCCCACCAACACTTATACTGGATAACTTTTTGACCTAGTCTTGAATGCATGAGAAAAAATTACCTCATATTTTGTCTCCGCTGGGATCTTACTTGATACCTCATGGTTCGCAAACAACTGCATTCACTACTAGGCTACACCTTTGGGTCTCGTGTTTACTTTTTCAGCACTTTAAACCAAGCAATCTCTTAATATTAGCATTACTTAAAGTTCATTCTTATCATCTTATGATAATCCTGTGATTCTTACTTACGGGATATCTCATGTGTGGCAGGAATCAAATTGCAATGGAAGTCACTCAGGTCCTTCTAAATGCACAATCAGTTGATTCAACAGTGCGAAAACATGCAGAAGAAACATTGAAACAGTTTCAAGAGCAAAATCTTCCTGGTTTCCTATTGTCTCTGTCAGGAGAGTTGGCTAGTGAGGACAAGCCAGTGGATAGTCGTAAGTTGGCAGGTCTAATACTAAAAAATGCTTTGGATGCCAAGGAACAACACAGGAAATATGAACTCGTCCAAAGATGGCTGTCACTTGATGTGGCTGTGAAGACCCAGATTAAAGCATGCTTGTTACAAACCCTCTCTTCTCAAGCAACTTGATGCTCGATCAACTGCTTCGCAAGTCATTGCCAAGGTTGCTGGCATTGAGCTGCCACAGAAGCAGTGGCCTGAGTTGATTGGGTCACTCTTGTCTAATCAACAGCTCCCTGCCCACGTCAAGCAAGCTACTTTAGAGACATTGGGATATTTATGTGAAGAAGTTTCTCCTGATGTCATGGAGCAGGATCAAGTAAATAAAATCCTTACAGCTGTAATTCAGGGTATGAATGCTGAAGAAAGGAACAATGATGTGAGGCTTGCTGCTACCCGAGCATTATACAATGCACTTGGTTTTGCTCAGGCAAATTTCACCAATGATATGGAGCGTGACTTTATTATGAGAGTTGTCTGCCAGGCCACTCTGTCTCCGGAAGTTAAAATTCGGCAGGCTGCTTTTGAATGTTTAGTGTCGATTTCGTCAACATACTATGAGAAATTAGCTCCTTATATTCAAGACATCTTTAACATTACAGCAAAGGCTGTTAGAGAGGATGAGGAGCCTGTTGCTCTTCAAGCCATTGAATTTTGGAGCTCAATCTGTGATGAGGAGATTGATATTTTAGAAGATTATGGGGGTGATTTTACTGCAGATTCTGATGTTCCTTGCTATAATTTCATCAAGCAGGCTCTTCCTGCACTTGTTCCTATGCTACTGGAGACACTTCTCAAGCAAGAAGAAGATCAGGATCAGGATGAAGTTGCTTGGAATCTTGCTATGGCCGGTGGCACTTGCCTTGGTTTGGTTGCAAGGACTGTAGGAGATGACATTGTACCTCTTGTTATGCCATTCATTGAAGAGAACATTACAAAGCCTGATTGGAGGCAAAGAGAGGCCGCCACATATGCCTTTGGATCCATTTTGGAAGGTCCTTCACCTGATAAGCTAACGCCCATTGTTAATGGTGCTCTAAACTTCATGCTTACTGCATTGACAAAGGATGCAAATAGCCATGTGAAGGACACTACTGCATGGACCCTTGGAAGAATATTTGAATTTCTTCATGGTTCAACTGTGGAGATACCCATTATTACTCCAGCAAACTGCCAACAGATCATTACAGTTCTACTTCAGAGCATGAAGGATGCTCCAAATGTTGCTGAAAAAGCATGTGGTGCTCTTTATTTTCTTGCCCAAGGGTATGGGGATGTGGCTGCATCATCTCCCTTGACCCCTTTTTTCCAGGAAATGGTGCAATCGCTTCTCACAGCAACCCACAGAGAAGATGCTGGTGAGTCACGGCTTAGGACTGCTGCATACGAGGCACTCAATGAAGTTGTGAGGTGTTCGACTGATGAAACAACTCCCATGGTTTTGCAACTAGTTCCTGTCATTATGATGGAGCTCCACCAGACTCTCGAGGCTCAGAAGCTTTCGTCTGATGAACGTGAGAAGCAGAGTGAGTTGCAAGGTCTTTTGTGTGGATGCTTACAGGTTATTATTCAGAAGTTAGGGTCCTCAGAGCAAACAAAGTATGCTTTTTCGCAGTATGCTGATCAGATCATGAGCCTTTTCCTCAGGGTTTTTGCATGTAGAAGTGCTACTGTGCACGAGGAGGCCATGCTTTCCATTGGAGCACTTGCCTATGCAACTGGTCCTGACTTTGCCAAGTACATGCCTGAATTTTACAAGTACCTGGAGATGGGTCTTCAGAATTTTGAGGAGTACCAAGTCTGTGCTGTCACCGTAGGTGTTGTGGGTGATTTATGCAGAGCTTTGGAGGATAAGATCTTACCTTATTGTGATGGTATAATGACACAGCTTCTCAAGGATCTATCAAGTAATCAGCTACATCGTTCTGTAAAGCCACCAATATTTTCATGCTTTGGTGACATAGCCTTGGCGATAGGAGAGAATTTCGAGAAGTACTTGATGTATGCCATGCCTATGCTCCAGAGTGCTGCGGAACTGTCAGCACGTGCAACTGGTGCTGATGATGAGATATTAGATTACACAAATCTTCTGAGAAATGGAATCCTGGAGGCTTATTCCGCCATATTTCAGGGATTCAAGAACTCACCTAAGACTCAGCTGCTGATACCCTATGCGCCTCATATCCTCCAATTCCTGGACAGTATTTATATGGAGAAAGACATGTAAGTATTGCTTGGTTGCTTCTACTTTTCTCTTTTGCTCTATTTATGAAGGCCATCGATGTTCTGATTTTTGAGATTTACCTTTCTCTCCAATTACAGGGATGATGTGGTAATGAAGACTGCTATTGGAGTTCTGGGAGATTTAGCAGATACTCTGGGCAGTAATGCTGGTTCTTTGATTCAACAATCAGTATCAAGCAAAGACTTTTTGATTGAATGCTTGTCGTCAGATGACCATTTGATTAAGGAATCTGCTGAGTGGGCCCAGATGGCTATTAGCCGTGCCATTTCAGTTTAAAGTTGTGCGTAATTGGTACATACTTTTTTTTTTTCATGTCCCTGCATGCATGTAGTTGTGTTGAGTCGGAATCCAAGATTGCATTCATGTGTCAAGTCATTGCCATTTTCTGACAATGGAAGAATGTTTCATCCAAGTTGTCAGATACATGTGCCAGCACCATTGGAGGGGTTATTTTATTTTGCCGTGGAGGGGATGGGTCATGGTGATTGCCAGTAGTGGACGCGATGTTACTGTGGTGTATATTGGGATTGGAAGGGAATTTTCTTTGTAACTAGCTGAAGAAAGCAAGGCTCCTGGTTTTGCTTGTGGATCTTACCTTGGTACTCTAACAAGAAATACCGAGGGCCTGATGTATCCTGTCTCTGCTTCAAGGGTTTTCATGGTCAGCATGTACATGTCCCAAGTTTTGGTAGTCTTGATACTTAGCCATAGCTACTTTTGATTATTTTTTTCACAAATATATATATAGATATATATATTTTTGGTCGGTCAGTCCGTGTCTTTGTCATATCAGCTGGATCTGTTTTATAGTTGAATTGCATTGCATCTCATTCATTTCTTTTGAATGACTTATTGTGGGTTTAGCTCATTGGCATTCCATAAGATTTCCTCCATATGTTCTTTTGAGTCTCTTACAGAATTTTGCATTTTTGAAAAGCTAGTAATGGAGAAATACCTGTCAACCATGGTGTAAGTAATTAATCAAAAACCAACTTATCATTCCAAATCTTTAGATTTTACTTGGGGTAAACATTTGTAGAAATTTATTAAGCCTTTTTTATTTACTTCTATGGTGGTAGTTGAACCTACAAGGACTAGCGGATGGTTACCTCTTGAACAATGAGTAGTGTGTTAGTGTTGAAATATTAGTCGAGTACTAACAAATACTATACTTGTGAAATGAGAAAAACATGTCAAATATATAATGGTGTCTTACCTGTTTTCTTACTTTGGCATTTCTTCTTTTTTTATTGCGGCTGGATTTTGAACTTAAAGAAGTTGACTAAGATTTTGACAAAATATTTTGATAAGATATAGTTGAAAAATGATGGTCAAACAAGTTGTTTAGCTTTTCATATAATAAAATCACAGTGTCACATAAAATGAGGCGTAGAACATATGAATTTCCCATTTGTCATTATGATGAGTGTGATTAATTCTGTTTAATTAGTAATCCAACATTAAGGGAGTGTCAAAATATTTTTCAATTCTTCTTAATTCAAATTTCTCAAATTTTGAGTTTTATAATGGTGTTCTATGTTGATTGTCTCCCCATAGTTTCATAGTGGACTTTCTCTTCACTTGTGTTCATACCTAATTTCAACCCTCCCAAAACCAAAAGGAAAAGAATTAAGTTTAATTTTTTATTTATTTATTTCATTTGTAGGTCACTGCCCATCTCCTGTCACAAGCAAGGGCCCTTATCACTTCGTAATGAACACATGAAATATACTCCCGTTACAATTTATATAAAAAACAAATTTTAAAAGTCAGATCAAGTTTTTGTTAATCGAAATCTTTTATGTTTGTTAAATTGTTTATTATTGTGATTTATATTACTTTTTACGTCATTTTTTTAAATATAGATTTTTATTTCAAAAAACACTCAAGTTTTATGTTCAAATTTACTATTAGAATTAAAAGTTTGAATCTCGAAATTCAAATGTGATTGGTTTTGTAGAAAGTAGTTGCTTTGCTTTGCTTTGTAATATTAACTCTTTTTTTTCCTCTTCAGTTTCCTCTACACTGACAACAAACATGAAGATTTCTTTCTCAAGTTGTAGAGTAAGCATATATCCAAACTTTTGGACTATATTGATCGAACTCTTCAATAATGTTGTTATACCTATGTCGGATAACCGTCCTTCTCTAGATGGATGAATCCACCATATGAGCTATTGTCACTGATCTCATTATAGGCCAAGGAAGTGGAAATCAAATTTAGTTCTCAAAAAGTTGATGTACATGTACACACAGAGAAAACAGGGGAAAAAATAGCTGAAATTATAATGGCAGAGCTTGGTGATAAGGATAAAATAGATATGAAAGAAAGTAGTCCAAATGCATACAGCATATATACTGTTGCTTCTGTTTTCAATACATTGAATTCATATAAATGTTAGTTTGACTTGTTGATTATTGCAACTTATCATTCTACAAATATTGGGTGGGTGCACAATTAACATATATAACCGCTTTATTATCCTCAAAACTGCTAAATTGTCAATCATCTCATATAAAAACGTAAAACTATATGAGAAATCACACTATATTTACTTAATCAAGTCGTAAAAGGACTCCATCAAACACAATATGTATTGATCAAAATATTAGTCTACAATCATACCTACTTTTTTGTTCTTTCTATTCTACTTTGATGTAACGTGTAGATATATGTGCACTATATTCATTTCAGTGCTGGTTTGACTTGCTAGTTCTGCCTATACATACAGTAAATGAGTGGGTGCACCATTACCACTACCAGAGGCCAATATAGTGCTTTAGTTACAATGACATCCAAACCTACTAAAAATCATGTATATAAGTATAATAGAATTCGAACCTGGTAAATCTTGAACTCGATCCCATAATATTTAAATCCTAGATTTGCTCTACGTCCACTACCTCTTCGCGGACATAATAAAAGGGGTAGATCTTCCTTTCTTCCCCTTCACATCTCAAGAATCAATCTACTCTACTTACTATGAGGCCTAGGAGGATCAAAGCTCTCATTCTACTCCTTTTGTTTCTCATCTTCTTTTCCTCTGGTAAGAAGCTACTTTCACTATAATATGACGACAACATTTCAACTAGCCTGGTTTACACTAGCAAAATGATATAATAATGTTAACACTGTTGTTTCTCATTCTTCTTTGTGTCATCTAGGTCATGTTGAAGGCGTGAACCGTGCTTACAAGCTTCATAAGGTAGTCATAGGGAAGTAAATTTATTTGATTGGTTCATCATATCATATCATGCTTTCAACTAACAAAATGCAACCAGTTCTCATTACTAGACAAAGTGCAAAAGATATGACAATTTGTGCCTAGCTCAATTCCAAAAGCTAGCTCATGAGGGAGGATTGTCCAAGTCCGCATAAGCAGACCTCCAGTCCATTCTCAACCGATGTTGGACTCTAACACACTCTAACACCCCCACCTTGTCCCCGGGTAGACATCATTTGTCGAAAAATTATATGATATATACACGTAAAATTTTGACTTATATTGGTATATATAGTGTTTTGGACACCCTAAAATAACATAGTAACCTATAGTGGAGGTAGCTAGAGTTGTTGCAAACCCATTCAGTAGCCGAAACTTACCTCCCAGGTTTTTTTTTCTCGCCACCGACTTAACTACAATACCATGTAAAAATATGATGTACTCAATTCCAAAAGTTAACTCACAAGGGAAGGATTAGCTAAGTCGTCCATATAAGCAGACCACCTGTCCATTCTCCAATCTACCTGAGACCCTAACCTATTCTAACAGTTAATACATTGTGTGCAATGAGATATACTACAACATACAACTTATAACTAACTTTCTGCAGCTTATGTTTTTCCTCTTAAAAGTTTCATCCATTTTTTTGCATACAGCATACCAAGTCTATAACAATTGAAAAGTTAGATGTCACTGATTGATCTTTGTTTCAAATTATGTGAAGCATGTTATCCGAGAAAATCCAAGAAAGTTGCTGCAGCTGGATACTGTGTTAGATTATGACAATGCAGGACCTAACACCAAGCATGATCCAAGAGGAAAGAAAGGCGGTAGCAGTGGCAATCACCCGTGATTTGTATGCTTTTCGGATAATCAAACAAGAATGTAGGCTACTCAAGGCTGAGGAGATTTTGATCAAAAACCTATGGTGGAGAGATAGGACATAGCATAGCTTCATATGAATTTCTTTTATGTAAGATATATTGTTGTAACATCTTTGCCCTTTGCATGTGGTTGAAAGCAAGAACTTCTGATTTCAATAAATGACAGGGAAATCACTTAATTCTGACCATCATCTTGATCACCATAATACAAATTTGGTTGTTTTCAAACTGCACAAAAATATTGTTGTATTATGGAATTAAGTAACTCGTCATAGCTCAGAAAAGACCAAAAGCAAAGTAAATAAATTCTTTATAACTAGAATTGTAGGGCTTAACCCCGAGGGGGAAGCCCTTCCAAAAATTCTCAACGGCCGAGGCAGAACCTAGGCCGAAGAGGGGGTTTGGAAATAGTTTTCAACCAGCAATAGACGCGCCTCGGTTAGAACCTCACTAGCTGCGTCATTGCCCCAAGCGCAAAGATACTTCTTATGGTTATTAGGTTTGGGTTTTATTAGACTCTTTTCTATATTCAGCTTCATCTATTATCAATGTGGGAAACTACCAATACTCAAAGGAAATGCTCAAAATAGTCTCTCATTTTTAGGCCAAGGATCAAAGTGATCCCTAGTCTTTCATATTGGTGCACCTTTGGTTCTCTCCAAAAATTTTACCTATTTTTTAACGTTAATTTGTCCAGCATTTTATGTAAGAAATGTTCAATCGTCTTTTATATATTTAGTAGAAATAATAACTCTATCTGAGAGAAAGTGTTAAGAAAAATATCTAAACTAAGAACATCTTAACAAATGACTTCGCAGGAAAAGAAATTTTTTTACTATTGCTCGTGAAATTATCATGATGAACCTTTCGACTTTACCTTCAATACGATTTCTACTAAACAAAACAAAGTGTTTTTCTTCTTACATTTTTTCATATGGAGTTGGTATTTCTACTAAATATATAAAATGACGATTGCACATCCTATACATAGGTTATAAATAAAATCAATGCTAAATTTTGAATGAGAACCAGAAGTGCACCAATATTGCAAACATGAGGTACTATTAGTGCTCAATATGAAAATTCAAGAATCACCAATACATTGTAGTGTCTTTGTCTTGCCAGTGATAGGAGATGGTCTTGAATTCTTTTACGTGTTCGGCTATTGTCCATATGCTATTAAAGATATAAACTTTGGTTGTCAATATTTGAAAGGACTGAGAGGTAAAACAAGTTAACTGAATGTTACATACTAGCTAGATGTCAATTATTCAGACAAATGCAATACACTTGCTGAACCATGAATAAGGGCAGCGAGCATTAGTGCAAAAAAGTTTTGTTGCAGTAGAGACAAAGTTTATCCCCTCCCCTGTTTACAGGTAGAGTACATTCAAGTAAAAGATAACTACAACTTTGTTGGAGAAAATTCAATTGTAGCAAAATCCTGAAGAAGTGGACCACTAATTAGTACATGAGGCACGTACAGGATTTTATGCTCTGGTCCCAATTGAAATTACATGATGTTATTTAATGGATCTTTGATGCATGTCCTCTTCAGAACCTTTTAGGTCACTTGCCGACGCAAACAGTTATCTCAACAGAACAGTACACTTTCTTTTTTACCAAAACACCTGAACAGTCTTTACAATCTACGAGCATCTAGTGATTCTGAATCCCCTTCTAAGAAGAAGATTATTCAGTTTCCATCTAGACAACTGTACACTATCTTAGCATGTTTTTGTTGGCATCTGAGCAATCTGAAACCATGTTCTATACAAGCAGTACAACTGAAGATTTTAAGTTTTTAGCAAATTTGGTCCACATGTTGATTTCTATGTTGTGGCATGAGTTAACAATTTCCTATCTTGTAGCATGTCTAGTCATCAACTCATAATGCCAATATTGCCACTAACTAAGCTCCCATTATTTATAGGACCTAAAATGCTAGGCTAACCTTCCCTCAAAAAGATTCATTAGTGGAAAAGAACTGACGATATTTTCAATAGCACCGATTATGAACCTCAGAAAGAGAAGAGTATTGTCTACTCATATACTCACACTGGCAAGGACTCACTTTCAAAATAGAAAGGAAGCACACTGGCAAGGACTTTCATTTTCTAAGTAGAAAGGAAGAGGTCAGGCCCATCTTTCACGTAGTATCGCTTTTGCTTCATTTATTTGGTTCTCTCAATAGATATCGAGATTCATATTGAAATAAAAAATATAATAATTCGAACTATAAGACGTAGGAGTAATTCAGATTGATCATAACAAATAAATATAGCAAATATGTGGGAATTGGATGCTATGTCAATCCCATATATAGAATTGGCTTAAGTCATCTACAACCCTTTGAAGTTCTTTGCATAATTTACTTAGATACCTCAACTAGGACTAGTACCTATTAAACATCTCTACTCACTCGAATCACTCGAATTTGATCCATTTAGACACTTTTTGTTAATGTGCCATAAAAAATGTAATTTCACATCTTGGTGAGCGCGTGAAATTAATATTTTAATATTTTCCCTTTTCTTTTTAATATTCTCATTATTTTTTTTAACAATAACAATTTTTTTACTAAATTTTCTTCTCTTTCACGACCTGCAACCACTTTGCTTCACAAATCCATGGCCATTTTATTTTTTACAAATTTCATATTTTCTACATCTTTTTTTAATATTCTTATCATTCTCTACTTTCGTATTAAGATCACCATCCATAATCTTTTATCAAAAAAATGAAAATATCTTATTTACTGGAAAAAAATGGAAATCATCTACATCTTTTTTGCCGGAAAAATGAAGATCATTAATCAAATATTTTCTCTCTCCCTCTTCACCTCTCCCGCCACACATCACCTTGACCCATACCCTTTCTTCCACACAAATCGAAGTAGAAACAGAATACAAAAAACAAAAAACAAATTTGAAATCAAAATAAAGAAAGGAAGAATGATTTTTTTAAGAATACACTATCAATTCAAATGGAAATAAAAAAGAATGCATAAAAAGAAATAAAATGATATATTTATACGTAATTTATGCCAAAACATTTGTTTTTTCAATGGAGAATTAACAATGGTGGAAGGGTGAAACTGTTATAGAAAGAGAAGAAAGGGAAAGACATGTCGTGGGTGGGGCGCGGGGTGTATAATTTCTTTCTATTTTTTAAAAAAGTTTAAAGTCTTTTCCATAAAGATTTTGACTTGTTTATATTTAAAATTTATTTTTATAATTATTTTAAATTAAAATGTCACATGTCTTCATTTGATTTGTTATTTTGCCACATCATATTCATGCGTATTATATACACTTTCTCTTATGATTGAGTGTCGGAAAAATGTTCAATAGATATTTATTTCTTAAGGTTGGAGTGTCTAATAGGAAACAATGTTTGTTGAAATGTCTAAATGAATTATACGAACAATTTCAAGAGGTCACAGATAATTTAAGCCTATGAAATTTATATTCACATATATCAAGATAATCTTGTAGATTGATATAAAGGTCCATATCAAATGGAACCTCTATCTTTATTTTATTCCTTGAGCAAACTTTATATAATAAATAGGGCTTTATATAATAAATAGGGAAAAGACATAAATTTTCCCTCTGAACTTGTCACGAAAAGTCAGTTACACGCTTATACTATTGCGATGACCTATTACACACCTGAATTACTTAAAAGTGAATTTATTTCAACCTTGACGCACATAGGCCAGTCACATAATGAGAAAGTGTTTCACATTCGCACCACGTCATCGTCATGTCACTGTCACATCAATAATTACGTCATATTTTGGGGAAAAATCCAACTCACCCAATTTCTTATTCTTACCTATACACCATCAAAACCACCATTAAATTACTACGATTGTTGCTATTATCAACAAATTCAATTCTCCACCACCATAGATTTCACCACCCATAATGAAATTCACCACCGAAATCTTTCCACAACGATTATCATCATAAAAAAACGATAACAAACATCATAAATTTAACTAAGTAACTATCGGAATCATACCACTATCATTGTAATTCACAATCATAATCATAAATTCACCATCCCCATCAAAATCACGAATTTCATTGTCATTATCAAAACTAAAAGTCATACCACCACAACTTTTCACCCATCACCAAGCCCACCACAAAAAAATTATCACAATATACAAATTTCGTTCAAGCTCAAAGAGGAGAATTATGAAAAGTTTTTAATTGCAAAGATTTTAGTTGGACAATTAAAAAATTAGTGCTCGATTTACTATTACTGATTGAAAATTTTTCAAAGAGAGAAGAAAGATCAATGAACATAAATTAAAAAATTGAATTTCGTGCAAAAATTCAAAAACCTTTTACACAAAAAAAGCAAGATCTTATTTTTTTTTTCATTTCAAATGCTCACAATCAACAAAAAGACACAAATATTATATTTTAACAGAGGAAAATTGTGAAAAGTTGCAATTCTTTAATTGCAAAGATTTTAGTCAGACAATTGAAAAACTAATGCTCGATTTACTGTTACTGATTTTGAAATAAATCTAGAGAAGATTTTTTTAGGAGAGAAGAAGGATATCTATGAACATAAATTAAAAAAAATTGAATTTCGTGCAAAAACCCAAAATGTTTTTACACAAAAAAAGCAAAATCTGATTTTTTTTTTTATTTCAAATGCTCACAATCAACAAAAAGGCACAAATATTATATTGAAGAGGAGAATTGTGAAAAGTTGCAATTCTTTAATTGCAAAGATTTTAGTCGGACAATTGAAAAATTAATGCTCAATTTACTGTTACTGATTTTAAAATAAATCTAGAGAAGATATTTTTCTAAGAGAGAAGAAGGATCTATGAACATAAATTAAAAAATTAAAATTCGTGCAAAAATCCAAGAACTTTTTACACGAAATAAAGCAAAATCTGATTATTTTTTTTATTTCAAATACTCAATCAACAAAAAGACAAAAATATATTGAATAATCCGTTTATGAAAATTGCGTTCGCATTTTTTAAATTTTTTATTAAATTTAATTTTTAATAGTACAAATATGTAATAGGTCATCGACTCAAACGTATTTTCATAAAAATTTTATTAAATTCAATTTTGAGTAGGTCGCCAACTTCGAAGTTTCAGACTTTTCTTTTTACAGCCCCAAGTAAATGATTTGGATAATAAAACCCCACAATTTGGTCTTAAGCACCAAGGCAAAAAAAATTGTACTAAGTATTGTAGGGCTTATCCCCGAGGGGATGCCCTTCCAAAAATTCTCGACGGCCAAGGCAGAACCTAGGCCGAAGAGGGGGTTTGGAAATAGTTTTCAACCAGCAATAGACGCGCCTCGGTTAGAACCTCACTAGCTGCGTCATTGCCCCAAGCGCAAAGATGCCTTTCTACCTCCCACCTGCTTTCCAATTTATAAGGCTCGTTTCTCTATGCTGCTTCTTCACTAAAACGATGTGGGACAACTGACAAACCACCTAATAGCTCAATTACTTGTGTATGTCGTGAAAATTTTCTCCAACCCACTTTTCCTAAAAAAAAAAAAAACATTTACCTTCTATCTATCAATATCTTTTGGCTTGTTTGACTTCTCATGTATAGGTAAGAATTTTGTATTTATCTTTTGGCCAAAAAAAATATATGAAAATAACATTGCAGTAGCACTTACTCCATTTTAATTTGTATGTTCTATTTTGATTTGATATAGAAGGAATTAAAGAAAACACAAAATATTTTTAGATCTTGTAGTTTTTAATTAAAATATATTAAAATATATTATTATTTAATATGTTGTGGTCTTAAACATGTCATCTGAAAAAAATAAGTCAAGAGTAACTTAAAAGAATTTTCTTTTTTGAAATAGAGGTGTTATAATATAAACTCGTATACCACTCTTTATATAGGCATTACATACAAATAGTCGTAAACATTGCACTAACTATGAAGGTTGATCACTGGGAAAGTGAGAGACCTGACTTTTAAGCCTTTGAGATCAAGAAGAAAATGAAGATTTATTTCTAGTGCATGTACTGAACAATTAAATATAATTATTTCATACATTTACATATTTAAAACAACTATTTATTTGAACTTCTCATTTACTGCAAAAAAAATAAAAAATTCTAATTATAATTATATCTGCGAGCAGGGGGTCCCACTAGTGAGGTCCGATCATGTACACGTGTTTGAGGGCTATAGGTTGCCATCCATTTAGCAGAAATTTTCGGGTTTGGGCTTCTTGCGGATGAATCATAGCTCCACCTACGAGCTGTCACCTTCTTGGGCGTTGAATTCCATTGGGCCACTCCTGGTGGGCTTTGAGGTTTTATTGGGCCTGGGCTTCTTATTTTTGCTTTTGCAGATTTAGTTGGAGCCATGTAGCTAGGGACAGAATCTATGTTGGATTGAGTGGATGAATATGGGCTTTTTTCATTTTGATGGGCTAAGTTGACATCTTCAGGGCCCAATTCGAATGTCTTCTCTGATATGTCATATGTGATGGATAATGACACATAAGAGGAGTCTTCTTGTCGTACAACATGTTGAGAAGCCATCCATCTATCAAGCCAATTCCAACTTTGTTGTGGATTTTCATGCTCATTCTCAAAACATTCTTCATCATCTAGATCAGAGTGCAACCATTTCTGTTGTTGCTAACATATAATTAGCCAATACAAATTAAGACCATAGAGTTTAAGGGGGAAAATGAGATTTTTGTTTAATTAACAATAATAGCTTAATTACTGTTGATATATATATATTCTTAGATGCGGTTACTAGTGACAATTACACTTAAGAACTCTTTGTAGATGTTGTAAAAGCATATAATGACACTAAATCTAATTAATGACAAACAATTAATATTGGTAAACAATAACACTACTCTTTGTTATTATTTATCACTAAAAACTGTTTTATTATACATCATAATACTTATGTGATTATTAAACTACATTTATGTGATTATAAAAGGCTCATGTGAAAGATTAAATGGGAAGTGCTACGGAATATTATTTCTTATTTACACCATTAATTAGCTATACATCAATATTATTCATGATCTTCGTATAAAAATATTTGCGTCATACATAATTAGTCTTGCGTGAACCAAACGACCCTAAGTGATTAGTGCATCTAATGTGAACCTACGTACTTACACTACATCAGTACTCATTTTATAATCAAATAATCGTCTATCATTTATTTTAGATCAAAAATTTTAATTTTTTTAAAAAAATTGTGTGTCGAATCAAACAAATAATGGCTAACCTGATAAGCATTATAGACCTGTTGTTTTCTTCTAGTGTTTTCAATGCTGTGTGTCTCTTGTTTGTTTAATAACAGGCTCTCTTCTCTAATATTCGAACGCAATTTCACTTCTTCCACCACCTTGCTCTGCCGCAACTGGAGTCTTCGTGCACGTACTTTTGACTGTACTCGTACTAACGCTTGCATACATCTCATTTTCATTTGCGCTTGTTTGCGTACGCTGTGTCCCCTCACTAGCGCTTGCAGCTTCACCAATCCCCTTAGGGCACGCAAAGCACGTCTTGCCTACAAAATTAATATGTATATTTGAACAATACTTGTATAATTAGAATGATAATAATTAGGTTTTAATTTACCAGATATCCCCTGTAATAGGATTGAATTAGTGTGGCAGCAATTTCCTCTTTAGACTTATTGTTGTATCCATCTAATTTGACGATTTTCGGGGCTGTATAAGTTGCTGCTTCAGCGGCTGCGACAGTGGCTTCAATGACATGAATATCATGATTTCGATTAATTGTAAGATCAGAACAACTCTCTGCTGGAATTTTTTCAACTGAGACAACTTCTCGAGCTTCATGTTGCCATTGGTTCTCTAATTTTTCCTTCTCATAAACAAAACAAATCACTTCAATTGAAGGCTCTGAATTCTTAAACTTGTCGAGTAAATTATATTTAGACACTTGAACTGGTGTTTAATTTAATGAATAATTAAAGACATGAGAGTAATATATTTTTGGACTCAAAATTTTGAGAAGATTCTGGACTGTGTTCTCAAACATCCATTATATAATTAAGCAAGTCAACCATTTAAGTATGTCATCTCTCTTAAATCACATGTAATAGTCTCAATAAACCTTTGTACATGTCTCAATTGATGTTGATATATATATAATTGAAGGAAATATATCTTATGTGATTCTTAAAGTTGTTGGAGAATACACGCAAAATATAAGCTAGGAGTGTCTAATTATTATTTTTATGATGTGTTATAATGCTACTATATACACAAAAACATCATATATTATCAACGCAATCACATTTGGAAGCCATAAGATATTGAATAGAGATATACTTGACTTCTTATGAATTATGAGTATATTTTAATGAAATGATGTTGTATTGCCTAATAAAAATTGTCACTTCATCTATTTGTTTAATAAAGAGAAAATGCATAAGTATTTCCTAATTCATGTTTGAAATCTTAAAAACACACTTATAATATATTAAAGTCCTATTACCTTCTGAATTTATTTTATAAATAATTTTCTATCCCTTTTCGTCCTACGTGACACTATTTTGTGGGCCCAACGCGTGTTGACTATTTTTTTCAAGCTAGTGTCACGTAGCCGAAAAAAGATAGAAAATTATTTATAAAATAAGTTCCACGATAATAGAACCTTAGTATAGAATAAATATATCTCTAAAATTTAGGATACTTATGCATTTTTCCTTTAATAAAATGTGGAGCACTAGTAGTAGAAAAGGAAGGGAAGTGCATAGTTTTGCATGGTTAAAAAACTAACAACCGAAAATGTGTGTTATTATCAAATCAATAAATATTTATTATATTTAGTTTAATTTAATTTAATTTTAATAACTTAAAATCAATTAAATTGATTTTGTTTAAAATAAAAATTTATCCAAATCGAACCATAAACCTGATACTGATAGAAGAGGTGGATGAAAGCAACAAGTCATAAATTCAAGGTTGTTGCCTTGCGACAGGGGCCCTATTATAGAGGGGACCAATATGTGTTCAAGATTATTAGTTAATGCCGTTTGGTGGCTAAACCAGTAGCAACTAAGCTGGTAGATTTACCAGAGATCCAGAAAAAGAGATGACCACATACAAATATATGTTGCAATTTTTTTTAATCATATACCAATCTAAATTTTAATATTCCGATTATCGGAGGCGGAGTTAGGATTTTTAATAAAGGGGTTCAAAATCTGTAGAAATATACACACGAAGTAGCCGAAGAGGGTTCGATATCTATTATATATATATATATATATATAAATTAGTTTGACCATGTATAAATAATACTCCATCCGTTTAACAAAAAATGATCTGATTTGATTTGACACGCAGTTTAAGAGTATATAGAAGACTTTTGAATCTTGTGGTTCTAAATTAAAGTTAGGTCAAGTGTATGAAATTGCCCACATACTACGTGGAAAGCTGAAATTAAACTATTATCCAAAAAAGAAAGAGATCATTCTTTTTTAAACAGACTAAAAATTAAAGAAGACCATTCTTTTTAAATGGAGAGAGTATAATTATCCGTCGAAAGGGGTTCAGATGAACCCCTTCGTACAAGGTGGCTCCGCCATGCCGATCATGTATACAATATTTCTATAATTAGATCACTAAAAAAGTAATTGCAAAACTATAGTAAACGATTGCTATTATATTGTCAACGTGTATAACTTAGATCTGAGTTGTATTGCTTGCATTTGTATAATCTGATACTAACAATGCCAATCTATCAAATTAACTATCCTTTAGGAAGGAATAGAAGCAAATTACATGTAATAAAGTAAAAATTATTGATAATTTCGTTTTAATTCTATGCAATATTTATCGATAAGAAGAGTGAATAACTAACCTTTTTATGATCTGTTGGCAAATAATCCTTACAAGAAGGTTTAATAAAGACTTTCTTCACTGTGGAAAACCAATTACCTCTTCCTTTCTTCCCCATTTTCAGCCAAATAAATTTATTTTCTGCCTGAAAACATTCAATTCAGAATATTGAAAAACGAAAAAAAAAAAACAAATGAATTGATAAAAAGGAAAAAAACCTGGGAGTATGATCTGTGTGTACCACAATATATTATGAATGAGAAAAATGAAGAATTAATAAGTGGGGTATTCTGCAGAAAGAATGTACCAGATGCTAATAATGAGATCACTAGTAGAATGTGGTTTAAGTGTTTAGATTGGAAAATGGGTGAGTATATATAGCCTTTTGTGATATGTATAAATATAAAAAAATGACCTTGTAAAAATTTTATTCTTTATTCTTTTACGTTTAAAATTAATGTAAAACTAAAAACTACGTATATTTAACTTTTGATATAAAAATTTAAGAAAAAAATTTTAATCTGATTTTCTAAAATAAAAATATGTACAATGTATCATAATGAGTTTTAATTTTGTAATTTATAAAGGGCTATAAACTAATTGACTTTGGGGAACAATAGACCAGAGAGGATTTAGAACCATGTACAAGAGTTCACGGAATCAATAACTTCCTTTTCTCTCTTATTATATATCTATTGATTTATTAGTCGATTTAAATTTATAAATATTTAAATATAAATACATTTATTAAAATAATATTAATAATTTTTATTATTACTATAAAATTTTATAAACTTCAAATTCTAAATTCTGAATTGATATTTCCCGACATGCTAGAACTATGCTTGCCGTTGGTATTTATCACTCTCACAAGGTGTATATGTGTAGTAGCTTTTATGTAACCAAAAAAGAAAGGATAAAAGGTGTAGTAGCTTTCCTCTACTCTTTGTTCTTTGTGTTAGTTACAAAGGATTTAGCTGACAATTCTACACAAAGTTGACTTTCAACAAATTGGCTTCTAGTAACAAGTATGCATGTGCACTGCCCTCATTCTCACGAAATGTAGAATATGAATTAAGATGGTAAATTATGAATTATTCATTTGACTCTATACTTACTTTTTAGAGTATATTAGTTATAATTTTAGTCGTTTAGTTTAGTGTGAGGGATAAAAATTTGAGATTAAAAAATAGTTTTGGGATAAAAATTTGATACTTTGTTGGTTGTTGTGTTTGAAATTACTTATCCCACAATTTAATCCTAGATAACTTGTTTCCAACCAAATAATTAAAAGACTATAATCTTCAAATACTAAATTTTTGTCCAATGCGCAAACTCATTATTTCCATCGATAGGCCACTAACTTTAAGCTACGCCATACTAATATAATACTATAAATTCAACTAAGGCCTCATTTGTTTGCACTTAATGGAGGTCTAAATCTGAATGATTCATACTTTGGGTAATTAAGTGTGTTTGTTACTCTTTTTTAAAAAAGAAAAATTACTTAATTAGTCTGAAAACATATGATTCACTCAGATTTATGAGGGAGACTTATTTCTATTCAGACTCTTTTTAACGATAATTTATTTCCTTGCAAAACTCAAACATCCTTATTTTTCTCCCTATATACGTTGTCGTCTCTTCTACTCTCTCCATTATCATCATACATTGTTATTTTTTCTCTTATATGCGTTGTTCTCTCTCTCCATCTCTCCGTTATTACTCTTTCAGCTCGGTGTTGAATTTTCTTTCTCTTGAACATGTATGTTTTCAAAAAAACTTTTTACACAAACTTTGTTATTAATTAGTATTTCGAAATATTTTTTATATTATTTGCTTCTCAAGAATTCTAAAATTTTTCTTGCAATTTTAGATTTTATTTATAAAATTAGTAGTCTTGCATGCTTATTTGATAGAGAAAAGACATAAAGACACTATCGAAATTGTTTCATATTTATATAAAGACACCTAAACTTTCAAAGTGTCCTATCACCCCACTAAACAACTATATATCGTTGTAAATGGGTCATTTTTACCCATTCCCTCGTCTACATAGTGCACGTGTTGCTCACTCCCTAGTTTCTCCCTCATTAATTGTGACTCTTCAAGAACCCTACCCCGGAGCCCCCCCACCCCACCCCCAGGCTCTAAGGCACCATGCCTTGGACCCCAACCAACGCCCACCCCTCGAGGCTCTAAGGTGTCATCCCCGAAGACCCGCCCCGAAACTCCAAGCCCCTAATCCCCCTACTCGCCTTGAGGCGCGGTGCTTCAAGGCATCTACCCATTTTGCAACATCTGCATAGTACTTAAGGCTTAGGGCATCTCCAACACAAACATCAATTTTTTACACCAAATTTGGTGTAATCAACTCCAATTCACTGCACCAAATTTTACACCCAAAAAGAATTTTTTTTTCTCTCTTCATTATTATATTATTATTTCTTATTTCATTTATATTTTCTTATTTCATAAAACAAATTCCTTCCAAAACATTCACCATCTATGATTCATATTATTTCCTTTTATAGTCGTTTAATATAAAATTATTTTGTACTATAATTTTCTAAATAATATAAATTGCTTGCAAATATTATACATTATACATAATAATGGATAATACAAATAAAAGTGAAATCATTAATGAAATAAATTAAATAAACATTACATAATTGAAAAACAAATTTTGAATTATACATAAATATTCACTATAGTGCTACCTTAAATGTTTTATTAATGCATTACATAGTTCAAAATGAGTTTTTTGTCCTTTATTTTTTTATATCTAGCTAAAAATGATTGAAATTAATTACCATTTTAACGGTCGGGGTTGGACCTTCCGACGCATCTTGAATTGGTGCATTAAGATCACGCTCATCCTCAATTGTATTATTTGTTTAAAAATTTATATGTTTGCATTTTTAATTATTGTGAAGGTTAATTGTAGTTTATATAATTTGTAGTAAAATTAACATAGATTTAATTTTTTTTAAAGTTATATATAGAAATTTTATTTATAAGAAATTTAAAATAATTAAATATATAAGTAATTTAATTAAAACAAACAATTTATATAATGTTTAATTAAGAGTTGGTATAATGAAATAATAGTATAATATTCAAAAAGTTATTTGGTGTGATGAATAGTGTCACACCAAATTTGGTGTAGCGCTATTGACACACCAAACTCGGTGTGAAAAATGGTGCGGGTTGGAGTTCAATACACCAAATATAGGATTTGGTGTAAAATTTGGTGTTGGGTTGAAGATGGTCTTAATGTCATTGCAATGTTTAACAACTGCAGGTCCTGTGAATTAAGAAAAGGTACCTCCTCTTTGAAATAAGTGTTGTCTGACTCTTCTACTTGAGGTGCACAGATCTCCTCATATTTTCTGCAATATATCATTTTCCATACTAATGTCTTAGAGGATTTACTTATAGGATATGGCAGCTGGGGGCCCTCTTGGTTAGATTGAGTACAACTCCACAACAAATAGGAATACTACTGCAAATGCCAATGATGGTATCAATTTGGGTGTGGTATCAATATGGGCTAAATTATGTATCAATTCCAACTAATGACATATTATGTTGTAATCTGCTTATTTAATAATCAAGCCCAACTTATCATCTACATGATACAAAAATAACATCATTGATTTTATCAAATATCAATTTATAATTAATTTTCAAATTAATATGTATGATTTATACATTTACCAAGGTCTAGTGTGTTTCATATACAAATATTAATTCATGTATTAGATTCAAATATAATGGTCATTGGAAAATCAATTGTTCATTATTCAGCATATATCATGTTTATATATTTTGTGTATTTAACTATTGTTCGTTTGTTTCATTATATTCTGCGAAATACAAGATAAAACAAATTCCTACCCACTCTTTGAGGTTTGGTTCGACCTACAACATGAATTTTGTAAAAGATTTGAATTTGTCCGTAGGGATAAGCAACAACAACAATGAAAAGAATAATCATTTTTTTGTTCAAAATAAAAAAAAATAAAATAAAAGAGAACAAAATAATATTAGTTGAAATCAAAACAGTACAACAATGAATCTTCAAAATGTTTGAAAATCAATCAAAATTTATACTACTACAACTCTCTATGCATGAATCTCCAAGATAATTAAGTTTCTTTCTTCATTTTGTTGAACTTGTATCAAATAATGTGATGAATCTTTCAAGAATATACCAATGATCTTCATCAAAGTGAATATCATATCGTGACATCATCTTTTCTATGTTTTCTTTTTTTTGATTAATTAACTACATGATTGATAAAGAAAATAAAATTAAAAGATTATATACTGCTAGAAAGAATGAAAAAATGGAAATGAACATGCAAACATCTCCATAGATGATTGATATTTATAGATAAAATAAGTCATAAATGGTTAAAAAGAAATCGAAAAGACATGCTATTTAAGTAGAGAATGTCAATATTTGGGATTTTTTAAAACTCATTTCATATGATTACAATATTAAATATGATTGAATTTTATAATTAATAAAAAAATATTTTATGAAAAGAAAAAAAAACAAAAAAGAACAAGAAACAAATGGAAAATTTTAATACTAATAATAAGATTTATTCATTTATTTTGTGATTGATTACTAATATGATAGACCACATCATATATTTTAAGGGGCAACAATATCCAGTAGATATAAAAAGAAATATACCATAGGTAATATACTTTTAATTCAATCATGACAAAATTTAAAATATTAATTAGCTATAAATTGACGTATATATAAATAATAAAAAAAATGTGCATCTTTTCATCTTCAACGACAACAACAATGAATAAAATATTCATTTTTTTGTTCAAATCAAAGAAATAAAATAAAAGAGAATAGAATAATATTAATTGGAATCAAAATAATACAACAATGAATTTTCAAAATCATTCAAACTTTTATACTACTGTGACTCTATCTTCCGGAATCTCCAAGATAATTATGTTTCCTTCTTCATTTTGTTGAATTTATACCAAATAATGTGATGATTTTTTGAAGAATATATGTATGATCTTCATCAAAGTGAAGTTCATATTGTGACATCATCTTTTCTATGCCTTCTTTTTATTATGTACATGATTGATGAATAAAAAGATGAAGAAAAGAAAATTAAAAATCTATACTACTAAAAAAAAAGAATGAAAAAATAAAAATGATATTCAACATCTCTATAGATAATAGGTATTTATAGATCGGATAAGCCAAAAAAATAGTTAGAAGGAAATTAAAAAAATATGCTATTTAAGTGAAAATATCAATAGATGAAAGTTTATTTTTGTAACTCATTATATATAATTATAATAATAAATATACTTTTGCCGCTTTCAGTTAGTGTTCATTGCTGAGTGATCGCTCGCAATCTGGCTGGAAAAGATGGTCCGGAAGCTTCCTCTCTCCTAGCAAGCAAGACGAGATCACCACTTCTCTCAGTAATGGACTTCCTTTACTTCGTAACCTTAGCCTTAGATGTCCTTTCATAGATTCTCAAATCTCCGACAGACAGAATCTCCATGCATGCGTTCTTTTTCTCCTCCAAACTTTTTTAATTAATAAATAAATTATTTTTTAAAAAAAGATGAAAAAATATCAAAAAGAGAGAAAAAAAGAAGAATGGAGGCCATAAAGAGGTGCGGCGACACCTCGTGGTCCTCATTTATATATATATATTAATTGTTTAACTTCACATATATCCACATTTATTCAGCAAAGCCCTATAATTCATTTTGCTGTCAGGCACCGCGCGATTGCCTGTTTCCTCTGCATAAATTTTATCGACCCCTGTCCAGGAACAACGACGGGGCAAATGCCGATGAACGACGAGAGAGTGAAGGTTCTATTGCTTCTCTTTTTCATATTGCTACTGTTCATCTCCTGCTCGTGGAGTGAAATGTCTTTTTAACTACTATTTCTCTCATAGAAACTCACGCTCAAGCTTCAAAACTACGAGAAACACTTAATTATACTAATAGACACAGGAAATGATCTCATGCATGTAATCTGAGATATTTCTCCTTTGAATTTGAGTGTTTTTAGTGCCTTTCTCGAGGCAATACATAAATGTAGTATAATTAAGAAAATCTAAGGCTCAAGTAGTGTTTTTTTTCCCCAAATTTATAATTGCAATTGTTTATCCTGGCAAATTGCATAGTTCTGTGTTTGATTGTTTCCACAACCACATTCTTTAGGAAGATGCTAGCTATCTCCTTCTTCCTAGAAAGAATGGCGGAGAAAGCTGCTCAACAAATCTAAATTCCTGTGTAAATTCGGACTTTAATTTTTAAGAAAATTGAAACAAAATTTATTATTCAGAAAGTAGGGGTGAAAGTGCAATTAGTGTAGAAAATAACAACTACATTCGATTCCAAGCTAGGCTATGATAAAGAAGGAAAACTGTCTCAAAGATAAAGCTAAATGCATTCAGGGAACATTTGTACTTTCCTGATTCTTCTAGTCATGGGATCTGAGGATGTGAAGGTCACCTATATATCCATTTAAGTTATTTACGTTTTCTGGATTGTGCCAGCAAAAGATGAGCTTGGAATTCGAAGGTTTTGAACTAAAAAATTTGGTCAAATTATACTTGAGGGCTCTTTAATTGGATCTTTCAGATTACTTTTTGTTCCTACCTCGATTATTTCCTACTTATTCTTTTACTTTTTCAATTATACTGGTTGGGTTTGGTCTAGACAATTTGGGGGGTGGGGGGCAGGGTTTGGTCTAGACAATCTTTGCTGTGGATGTTATAAGGCAGGACTTGCTGGTCGTATGTTGGTCTGTCAGTATGAAGTTGACTGTAAAGTCACTTGACTGATTATTCCGAAAACCTCATGGTCCTGGCACTATTTTCTTTTTCTTTTATTTTTTCTGCATTGTTTGAAACAGTTGTGACCGCAATGATGTGTAGCCATTTTCTAAAATGATGCGTCTTTTGGACTCCCTTACTCTGTTAAAATTTCATATCTACAACAGGACCTACCTTTCAAGACTTTAACTAATGTATGCTCGACATCAAATATATAAACTAATCAGCAAACTTAAATGAGTTTCTTTTCAGTTGCCTAACTCTGGTTAAGTGGTCTGAAATTCCTAAAAATGTGGAACTTTTACATCTACAGTCTCAGATTAGATTCTCCTTTTTCTATAGCGTATAGGCTAATCTGCATATGACCTTTATCCAGAAGGTAACTCCAGTGGTCTTCAATTCTAAATGGAAAAGAAAAAATTATGTATGAAGGTTTGCTATGATTTACACTTAATAGTACTTCAAACACTTGTTGTGATAGGAAACTTTGCAGGCTACTGATTAGATGTCTTTGGCAGATTTTCGTTGATAAGAAAATTTGACCACAGTTTTGTGTTATTATTTTGTTTTAGTTGCCAATTAATGCTAATCCAGTAGATGTGCATGATCCGTTGAGGTTCAATCAAGGTGGTCAGGCTGATCCCTATTCTTTTGCAAGGGACACAATGCAAAATGAAGTTGCTGAGGCAGCTGTCTACAATTCAAAGGTTGTTAACATTATGCAAGAAGTTTGCACCAGTTGTATCATTTCATCTTGCTGGAAATGTAATCTGTAAATTAGTGCTTTCTTGTGATTAATGGATTATCCATTCTCAGCTGTTACTTGAGATTTACCACATTTTTAATATTTTGCAAAATCAATCAGTCAAAAGTACCAGCTGTATACTGCAGAAACTTGAGGATGCTGTGCATGAGATGGGTCTGCAACTTAAACATCATGAAGAGAATATCATTTTCCTAAAAGCTCAGAAGAACGTATTGGATAATTCAATCTTAGATATGCAAGGTACCTTCCTTTTCCTTAAGTTCAGTGAGTAGTGTGAAGTGGTGGATGTGTAAATCTTATAGGGTCATTCTAGTAGCTATTTTTGTTGCATCGGTGGGTTTCCTTTAATCTATGAATTTACTCTTTATATTATGAAGTTAAGTATTCACGTGAGAGAACTACAATATCAAGATCTCTTTTTCACATTTTGTGTTTGTGGGTACTGTAGTTGCTCTTGGCAAGTATCAGACAGCAAGCGAATCTGGTTCTGAAAATGAGGAACTTTCCCATGTACAGAGTGAGGAGGAGACACTCGGAAACATCTTTCTACATGAGAAATCTGCAGCCGGCATCTGGTACGAGCTAAAACGTCATCATGGAACTCAAGCTTCTCATCTTCCTTTGATGAAGGATATTGTGGGAATTGTTGCTATGCTTGGGAGCATTGATGATGATAATCTTAGCAGGTTAATTTTATGGCAATTTCTGTAGGTTAATTTTATGGCAATTTCTGTATTTTATTATCTTTTTAGCCATAAAATAGCCGCATTACACTTTTTGCTTAGCTACATTACAGTTCTTCCCAGTTTTCTTCAGCCATGTCCTTGAAAGTTGAAACTATAGAATCTTTCATTTCTGTCTCAATTAGGATGATGAAATGTGGCCAGCGTAAGATTAAGAAGTAAAGATTTAACTACATAATGATATTCATATTGATTAGAGATGTGCTTAAAAACAATTGTGTGAAAAAATGGGGTTGTTTGTATAATGGTTTTCACTTCAGCAATTAGTAAATATATTGTGGTGTTAGTGTTAGTTTCTTATTGTGGATACTGAAGTTTGCATCTCATGGGAAGTGTTAAGGATTAATGTCATGACCCGAAATCCTAAGCCATGATGGCACCTGCCCGAATGCCATACCCAAAGCATTCATCATTCCAAGTCAATTTCATTTATCGAAAAGAGGAAGTAAAAGCAAAAAATGGAATTTATCCATTAAGAAAGTGATAGAATGAAAGAGTGCAAAACCTATGAGCTACAACCCCCACAATTTGGTGACATGAGTACAAAGCTTCTAATTTTCTCTCTGTAACTCACCCGATCACCTCAAAAACCACACTATCCATTCCTGCAAGTCCAAATAGCATAATAAGGTTACAAGGAAGGCCAAATTGGGAAAGAGAGTTCAAAAGCACAAAAGGACCATGCGGGTCGTTACATAATGTATGTAAAAAATATACATATATATTTCGAGTGAGAATTGTAATTGATAAACAAATTTATCATTAAGAATAATTATTATTTATAATCGACTCTATGTAAAGCAATGACGAGAGTTGGTCTTACCATACCATATCAGATGAACTCAGAGTCTACCAATAGTTTACTATCACAAGTAATATCAGTCAACAAGTAAGAAGTCGCATAAAGCATACAAACTGATATTATGCAATGCGTAAAGAACAGTTTCTCACATTTTCTCTTACCTGCCTCCATGTTTTTGTTTCACATCTCTGTAGGCTCGAACAACATTCAGAAAAACATGAGAATCTGTTTCTGTTTAAATTAGTTATGATGATACGGGAACTTGGGAAGCATGCTGTTTCAACTTTCAAGTAGGGGAAATAATGACAGTTTTTTCTGTATGATGGTTGACATGTATATTTGATCTCTTAAATCCAGGCTCCTCTCAGATTATTTGGGACTTGAGACTATGCTAGCAATTGTTTGCAAGACGTTTGATGGTATGAAAGCGCTGGAGACATACGACGAGAAAGGTCACATAAACAAAAGTTTGGGTCTTCATGGCCTTGGAGCTTCTATTGGAAAGCCTTTGGATGGCCGCTTCCTTGTTATCTGTCTTGAAAAATTAAGGTTTGAGGTCAAAAGTATGTTTCTTGTAAAAACTGATGCATCTCTTTTACATATATATGACCCCTTTCCTTCTTTCGGTTCATTTTAGACCGTATGCTGAAGATTTCATAGCTGATGACCCTCAAAGGAGGCTTGATATTCTGAAGCCAAGATTACCCAATGGGGACTCTCCACCTGGTTTTCTTGGTTTTGCTGTGAATATGGTCAACATAGACAGTGTGGACTTATATTGTGCTACAAGCACCGGTTATGGTCTAAGAGAGACTCTCTTCTATAACCTGTTTTCCCGCTTGCATGTATACAAGACTAGAGAAGATATGCTACAATCTCTCCCTTGTATTAGACATGGGGCCATATCCCTGGATGGTGGGATGATAAAGCATAGTGGTGTGTTCTCCCTGGGTAAGAGGTAAAGAAGCTTGTCTTAAGAAAGTTATTTCTCTGTATTTCGGGAACTACAGAAACAATTCTTTTCTATTTTCATCTGTTTAGAACTCAATCATGGATGACATGGCGGTGCGTACTTTTTCAGGTTGTATGGGTGGTGATACCCTAAATTTGTTAATCTCCAAATAACTTGATTCTTTCTGAGTGATATACCATTATAATACCTTGTCTTAACTTTGTGCATTAGTTCTGAAGCAGATATGTTTATTGTTTATACTTATGTTATGGAGCTTTAAGTTTGCGAGTTCAGTAGTACAGGCTTCATGAACTTGCTAACATCTGTCTCTGATGGTCTCCAACAATGTGTTTATTGTACAGCCTTCAGCCTTCTGTCATTTATGCATACTCAGCAAGGATGCTACAAACCGTTTTTAACAATGTGTTTAATTATGGTTGACACACTATTTATCAGTGAATTTCTTCATCCAAAGATCAACAAGAGACCACACTAAATCATATAGTATAATCAAGATAGATAACCCTATCATAAAATATCTGAATTTGAGAGAGTAGTTCATGCAATTTTCAGGGATTGGACCTAAGGTTAATTCCATATACTTTTCGGCCAATTATCTTCTCTTAAGCTCTCTTAGGCAGAATGTCTCCTCCTAGGTTTATATTGATATAGATTATGGCATAACTAAATTGTCGTAAAATTGTATATTCTGAATTTAAGTTGGTGATTTGTCTTTTTTTTCTTTTGTATTCTTGGGTAAAGGGAAATAAACGTGAAATTCCCAAAGAGCTCTAGAGGGTCAAATCTGCCGCAAAACTATTTCGAAATTGAAAGAGAGATAAAGGAGATGAAGTGGAAAAAAGAAAGAACTGTTGAAGATATGCAGAGGGAACAGGTTTTGCTAGAACGTGCAAGGTTCAATTTTGATTTGAAGAAGCAAGGGTATATGATGTTTCCGGCACAAAGCTCAACCTATGCTACACAGGTAATGAAACAGTTGCTTTCTCGGCTTGCAATATGCTGGTCATTGGTTAATTCTGAGCAGTTTGTGCTGCTGATAGTAAGTAGACAATGAATTTCAGTTATCTCTGAGTCGGTTCTACTAAAGGCATGGACATTCTTGACTTGATTATCATTAATATTGTCCATGAAAGATTCAGCTTTATTTGATTGGAAGCAACTTTTGATAAATGCAAACATTTACTACTATTAAGCTTAGCTGAGGATTCTGCATGGAGACAACATGAGAGTTGTTTGTTTACCTGGAAACTACGCAGTTGTACCTTCCATATTATGTGAGTAATGGTGCTTTTCATTAATCAATCTAAAGAGCTAGAAATTGGAATTCTAAAATCCTGATGGTTTGACTTGGATGGTTAATGGTTTCATGGGAAATGTGCAGAAATGTTTTTTGGCAGGACGAAGTAAAGATACTTTCGAAGTAGTCTTTGCTGAGATCAGTTTCTGCTGTTCGCTTTTCTTTCAGTGTTTTATATTGAGCAGGTAATATCTACGACTTAATGTTGTCTTCATATCATCTGAAGCCTCAGGTACTGAAGTGTTTGTAGAGTTCCATAGCACTTTCAAAACACATGTTTATATTGAAGCTATTCAAGAAAAGGCTGTAGGCTCTGTTCTAAATTTGTTGGGAATATTAGATAACAAATAAAAGAGGGCTTCTAATATCTATTAAGCTTTGGAATATAGTTAGTTTTCATATTTAGAGTTCTCAAGTAGCAATATTAGAGAGGATAACTATTATAGGCAAGAGTTCTGTGCAACTTGGGGAGAATCTCTTGCAAGTATTAGAAATAAAAGTTCTGATCTACCAACCGAATATTTAACCTGTCCAATGGTGCGATACTGCAAATAGAGCAAGAATGGTTCCCTTAGAAAGTACAAAATGGAAATCTGGATCTGCCAAGTGCTTTTTTCAAGTTTCAGTCTGAAAGCACGTTTATCATGCCTTGAAGGAAGAATGTAGTGGTGTAGGATTGTGACTGGAAGGTGATAGAGTACCTCTTGTCTTGAAGCTCTATAAGTATTCTGAAGTTCTGTTCTGTTATATATTTATCTTCCCCATATGTAGAAGGGTAATCAGGATATTACATGAACAAAGGTTAAAGGTTTCTCAGATAAAACAGCAGGCAGTCTGTCATACCTATAAGAAAAAAGAAAATGGTTGTAGAAGACGTTGATTATCCCATATTTGTTTTATGATCGTGCGATGTCACCTTCTCTTTTGCTGAAATAAAAGAGTTTCATTGTTAATACATTATAGTGTTAAGAGCCTTGCTGATATTGTTAACTGCGAAAGATTTTATATGAAGTTTAAAGATGTTAAATTATGAAGACATTTCTATGACATTGTCACAGGAGTACTCCTTTTGATATACATTCCCATTTGTGTATGATATATTGTTTCCATGAACGCAGTAGAGCTTAAAGCAGGAGGGGGAGCACATAGCATGATTGACGGAATCTGAGAGCATTTTGGGTATTGAACAAGAAGAAGCCCTATCAGTAATCAATCTTGCACCTACTCAGTCTGAAAACATTGTCTTTCAGGATTAATAGAATAGTCTTCTGAATTCCTGATCATCGTCTAGCTCAGTTTCATGCATGTAACAAAGGTACATGTACCAAGGTTATAGAACGTCTTGTGGTAGTATTGCAAATTCCAGTTACTAGTAAAGCTGGAAATGGATGTTAAAATCACGATGTTTCTTTGTCTGAGCAGTCTAAAATAGATATTTAACTTTGTCAATTGGGCCAATTATGAATGAATGTACGAAGAAATAAAAGGATTAAATTTTGAAAGTCAATTCTTATAATCTATGATAATGAAAAATCAAAATTATTTCGTGTGTTGGAAATTGTCTGAAGTTGCTTCAATGGTGTAGTACATATATATTGCTTTAATGATGTAGAAGAAGAGGGTGACGAATAATAACTATGAAGATAAGCCGTAAAAGAAGTCCTAGTAAGCCAATTAATAAGAAATTCCATATAATTATTAAAAATATTATTAGTATATGAAATTAATTGTCGTTTTGACTTCAATAATTATAATTATCAAACTATAAGTAACAAAGCTTTGAAAAATAAAACAATATAAAATGTTTAGGTTCCACCGAGGTTTGAACTCGGGTTACTGGATTCAGAGTCCAATGTCCTGACCACTAGACCATGGAACCATTTGGTGCTCAATTACACACAATATATTATTATATACATTAGTAAAAATGAAAGAGAAGTAAAGGAACAAGAAAATGTATTTCCAATTCTTAGTACAAGATCATTGTTTACTATAATACTAGGATGAATGTCTAAGTACCATGATGGATTACGTCGAGATTTACAAAAAGAAAATATAGAAAGAAGTCAATAAAATTCAGTATATAATATAATATCTAATAAAAGATCATTAAATATTTTATGATCTAGCGACATAAATTAACCATCAACCATTTTACTCTTTGTTGACATGTATTAGATGAAGGTTATTTTGACCCAAGCAATTAGTCATATATTAGTACGAAAAATATTATATGCATCATGTTATATAATTTGAAAAATATTATATGCATCATGTAATATAATTTGCTAGATGATGATAACTAATATATGCATCATTTCCAATAAAAATGGGGTGAATTTGATTTTTTAAAAGAAAAAGAAGATAATAAGCTTATTGATGTATGCTAGCAAAGTGCTCTCTAACAGTATATTCGAAAGTGTATGAGCATTATAAGTTTTGTATAACGAATAAAGAAGGTCAATAATCAATACAATCAAGCTCTAACATATTTGCGAACAATGAAATTATTACTTCAAATATTAACAAGTAATCTTAGTTTATAATTAACTAAAATCAAGGCATCAACGTCCTCACCTGAAAGTTGTTTGTAAGTTTAAAAAATGTGATCATTGACTCGTTCAATGCAATTTTAAATTGCTAGGCTATAATAACTTGTGCAATCAAGTATGTAGAAAATATTTTAGTTAATTACTTTAATTTGTGTATTATTTTATTGTATATACATATTTCATTTGAAAACACAATAACGATATTGTTTTAAAAGGTGGGGGCTTGAGACGGGACATTAATATAGTTAGGGGAATGCATAAGCCTCGAGACGTGGCCTTTAATACAATTAAGTATAAAATATGATAACCAAAATTATATATAAAAAAATAAATAGATTGAAAATAATTTCAAATATGATTAAGAAAACTCATAGAAAATAATACTTCTAACATTATAACAAATAATCAATAAAACTTACTACGATTATAATAAAAAACATCACTCTATCATGAATAAAAAATAAAATTAATTTCAAATAACTAAATAAAATATGATAATTTTGAGACATATGACAAAACTATGAAGACCAATGATAAGTGGAAAAGCAAAATTTCTATTTTTAAAAGAAACATTACGTACAAAATCATCACCTTTGTAGTGTTACCAAATATTGAAGATACTACACTACAACTTGTTATTTGAGCTACTTTAGATCTTCTTATCTCTTTAGATTAAAAAGTTATTAAGTACTATTCATTTATTTAATAATTATGAGGGTCAATAATGTTAACTAAAGTTTCTAACGCATAATTTATGTAAGATCTATAAGGCGAGCCTCGAGCATTGAACATTGAACGTGCTTAAGACGTACAATTGGAGGCTTAGGGTGTAAGTCTAAGGCCTTATTTGTTTACACTTAACGGAGATTTAAATCTTAATCATTCAGATTTAGTCCATCAAGTACGTTTGACTTTTAGGTCTGAATCTGGATCATTCAGATTCAGTTCATTTGTTTATTTTTAAAAGAACCTCTTAATAGGTCTGAAGAGGTCTGAACGAATCAGATCTGTAGGAGACTCTTAACAACATTCAGACTCATTTGATAAGTTATCAAATAATAAATCAAAGTTTCTCTGCTTTTGACATGCCTTTTTATTTCATAACTAAAAACAATTTTTCTTACTTTTCTCAATCAAACACCATTTTTTCCTAACTGATAAGCTTTCATAAATCATTTCAAGTATTTTTCTTGTAATTTATAATTTTCTTGTATTGATGTGTGTCAAGAACACCGATTGCAATAATATTTTTGGTGTATATTTGTTTATCTCATGATTTTTGAATGAAAAGATAGCACTTCAAATTATGATTATTAAAACTTTTTTTAATCAATAGTGATATATTTTGTTGAAACGAAAATTTTATAATATTTATTAATATAATGTTCAGTTTCACTTCCACATTCAGATATAGAAATCAAAACAACATTAATTATTTAGTATTCAGATTAAAGATCACTTCTTAATATTCAAATATGTATACAGATTAAAACACCACAATCTTAATACAAATCTTAATATTCAAATATATATTCAAATTCAGGCCTCTTAATCTTTGGAAACAAATGAGGCTTAACAAACGATAATAAGTCAAATTTATATGTTTTTACCTTGAAATTCCACGTGTCATGTAAACAAAAAAAATCACATCAAATAGGTTGGCTAATAATTACATCCATCACAAGAGGTAGTTCGACTAGTACTTTTATATTTAGAAAAAATAATTGGCCGTACGATGAAGATCATGTACAGTATGTTGGGAATTTGACGGCGATCCTTAAACTTCTCTCTCTTCTCCTCAGACAACCTTGTAGCGCAGAGCAGAGAGAGAGAGAGAGAAAAACAAGAAAAAGGAAGATCCTCGTCTGGCAAAAAAGGGGTTCGTTTCTTTTTGATTCTTGATCCGAACCCTTTCTCGTAATTTTCTCCAAATTCCTTTCAAATTCAACCCAATTAAGAAGAAAGTTTTTTTTTTTTGAATGATTTGTAAGTTATTTGGAGAGAAAGTTTGAATCTTTGAAAGTGGGGTTCAGATTTTTGAATGGAAAGAATGGAAATGGATAGCGTTGAGTGTGTATCATTAATGGATGGTGTTGAAGATGAAGAGATCCAATCTTCTATTGCATCTCATCAATACCCTTTAGGAAGCTAATAACATTCTTTCTGCCGGAAATGTCCCTACTAGTGTACATGAATTGCTTGAATGCCCTGTTTGTACAAATTCTATGTACCCACCAATTCACCAGGTTTGTTTGTTTGTTCTCTTACTTTTTTGAAAATTTTATTGGGTTTTTGATTGATTTGATGGATTGCTTTTGTTTTGTTTGATTAGAAGATTTTTGAGTATTGGTGTGGTTGTTATCATTTTTGGTTCCTGGGTTAGAGGGCTTTGAGGGAAAAAATGAAGTCTTTTGTGTAATTTTATTGTGTTGGGTGTTACCTTAATTGGAAAGGACTTGTTAATTTGGAGATGACAAGGAACATCGTATTAGACATTGAATTCTAGTTCTCCGTTTATATAGGCTCGTCCCATTTTGTCAGGGTAAGACTTGGTTTTCAAACTATTGACGAATTGGATGCCACTGGTACAGTAATGTTAAGAAATGGTCTCTGTTTGGCTCTCTTGAGGGGCTGCTCGGAAGTTCTTGATGCAAACTGAAGCATTTAATATGATTATTGTGTAGCAAGGCTAACGGAATCAGTGCTATTATTTGTTTGACTTTTTCATCAATTGCATAAGGCAGAAATGTTTGTTGAAGATGAGTGCAGACAATGTTGTGCTTTTCTTATTCAAATACATTGGTACTGTTTTGATGATTACAGAAACTATTCTGAGAGTTTTGTGATTGGTTACATTAAATTTTGACAAATAAAAGAACAATTTGCTGCTTGTGGAATCCACAGATTGTCCTTATTATGTTTCGGCTGTGATTCAAATCTTTATGAGGAGATGAATTTAGTAACTTGAAAGATTTGGAAACAAATGAGGCTTAACAAACTGTAATAAGTCAAATTTATGGGCCCGTTTGGCCATAAATATATTTGGGAAAAATTTGGCAAATAATGTTTGTCCATACAATTTGTCATTATTTGGCAAATATTTTTGGCAAATATCCCAAATTTCCAAATACTAGTTTTTCTAGTATTTGGGCCAAATCTCATTATTTGGGATATTTTGAAAATTAAAATTTTACCCCAATCTTTTATCTTTTACAAAAACACCTCTTTAGTTGTTGCTTGCGTTGTATTACATCATTTTTTACGTTAACACCAAAATAGTGATGAAATATTTAGTGAATATTAATAATGATATGATTGTTGATGAAAATTATTAAAAATTGGCTTTAGGTAACAAAGTCATGTACTTTGTCTGCTTCACGATACATGGAATAATTCTTGTTGCACTCACTCTAAATTACCACATTGTTTTAGTGTCATGGACATTATTTGTTATTGTTGTAACGAACATTCAATTGACTTGTAATACAAACTTTTAGTTAGTTTTGATAGTTTTTAAAACTTGTGCGTATAAATCATATTTTTCTAAAAAGGTGAAATATATTTCCCAAATTTTATGGCCAAACAGATGGTCAAATTTCACCCAAATTTCACTCAAATAATATTTGCCAAGAATATTTGGAAATCTATGGCCAAACGCTAGCTATATGTTTTTTACCTTGAACTTCCACGTGTCATGTAAACAAAAAAATCACATCAAATAGGTTGGCTAATAATTACATCCATCACAAGAGGTAGTTCGACTAGTACTTTTATACTTAGAAAAAATAATTGGCCGTACGATGAAGATCATGTACAGTTATGTTGGGAATTGGACGGCGATCCTTAAACTTCTCTCTCTTCTCCTCAGACAACCTTGGTAGCGCAGAGAGAGAGAAAAAAACAAGAAAAAGGAAGATCCTCGTCTGGCAAAAAAGGGGTTCGTTTCTTTTTGATTCTTGATCCGAACCCTTCTCTTAATTTTCTCCAAATTCCTTTCAAATTCAACCCAGATTAAGAAGAAAGTTTTTTTTTTGAATGATTTGTAAGTTATTTGGAGAGAAAGTTTGAATCTTTGAAAGTGTGAGGTTCAGATTTTTGAATGGAAGAAATGGAAATGGAAAGCGTTGAGTGTGTATCATTAATGGATGGTGTTGAAGATGAAGAGATCCAATCTTCTATTGCATCTCATCAATACCCTTTAGGAAAGCCTAATAACATTCTTTCTGCCGGAAATGTCCCTACTAGTGTACATGAATTGCTTGAATGCCCTGTTTGTACAAATTCTATGTACCCACCAATTCACCAGGTTTGTTTGTTTGTTCTCTTTACTTTTTTGAAAATTTTATTGGGTTTTTGATTGATTTGATGGATTGCTTTTGTTTTGTTTGATTAGAAGATTTTTGAGTATTGGTGTGGTTGTTATCATTTTTGGTTCCTGGGTTTAGAGGGCTTTGAGGGAAAAAATGAAGTCTTTTGTGTAATTTTATTGTGTTGGGTGTTACCTTAATTGGAAAGGACTTGTTAATTTGGAGATGACAAGGAACATCGTATGACATTGAATTCTAGTTCTCCGTTTATATAGGCTCGTCCCATTTTGTCAGGGTAAGACTGTGGTTTTCAACACTATTGACGAATTGGATGCCACTGGTACAGTATGTTAAGAAATGGTCTCTTGTTTGGCTCTCTTGAGGGGCTGCTCGGAAAGTTCTTGATGCAAACTGAAGCATTATAATATGATTATGGTGTAGCAAGGCTAACGGAATCATCTGCTATTATTTGTTTGACTTTTTCATCAATTGCATAAGGCAGAAATGTTGTTGAAGATGAGTGCAGACAATGTTGTGCTTTTCTTATTCAAATACATTGGTACTGTTTTGATGATTACAGAAACTAATTCTGAGAGTTTTGTGATTGGTTACATTAAAATTTGACAAATAAAAGAACAATTTGCTGCTTGTGGAATCCACAGATTGTCCTTATTATGTTTCGGCTGTGATTCAAATCTTTATGAGGAGATGAATTTAGTAACTTGAAAGACAATGTTCGCTCTAAGTAATGAGACTTAATATAGAAACACTATGGGGATATGCTTAACATTCTATGAGCTTTCCTACTTCAGGTAATAGAAGGACTTATTAGAACAATTGATTGGATTATACTATTTCATTGGGCAACGTCTTGATCTTGAATGGTCCTTCCTAGGTCCTGCATTTGGCATCCAATTATATGATACTATCATAAATACCTTATTGTATATCAAGGAAGAAGCTAAGGTTATTTAAAAGGACCCCTCCATGAAGGTATGTTGAACAAGTTGAGCATAGAAAGAAAATATAACACTGGTCTAGAATTTGGTTTTGTAGATTGCTTACCGAGTCCTGTTCTTGAAAAGTATTTTGGAGTTCATTTTGTTGTTGATTTAGCTTGGGCTGCCTGTAGTTCTTGGAGTAGATTAAATTGGTGTAGCCACATTCGATAGTGTCTACATATTGACTAGGATAGTCAGTATAAAATAGTGTGGTCATTTGGATGAAAGGAGGATATCTGAAAGATAGCACCATAGTGAGGGACACTGTTCATTGGGTTGTAAGTTGATGTCCCATAATTACTAGTATTCTGAATTAATAACAACATATCCTGATTTTGTCCAGCCTTTTGAAATAATATTCGATTAAATTTGACCTCGAGACAAGTAAGTGCAGAAATTATAAGAAATTATCCTCAGCTTTGGATAGTAATCCTACATTGGAGGGATTGTTTATCTAAATTTAGTCCCAAGTTAAAGTTTTATCACAGAAGACGGGCTATTTTTTTCCTACTTTAATCCAGCCCTTTAAAGGCTATGAAGTGAATCCTGAAGCAGGAGAGCACCCAAGAGTGTGGCCGGTCAATGAAGTGGGTTAGGTCTTAATTAGGTTCCAACCCTAGAGGAGGCAATAAGACTAGGTCTTCCTATTTGTTCTGGCCTTGGTAAACAGAGTTACTGGTACCTGTGTTTGTTGAAGGTAGCAGGTACTCTGTAGAATTAGTCGAGGTGTGTGCTAATTGGCCTAGACGCTGCATTTATCAAAAGAAAATAAAAGCATAGGAAGGAGGCAAAACAAACATTTTTGAAAATCCTTGATGCATATGTAATAATTAAAATCTTGTAAAAATGATTGAAGTTACTTAGTGGTCGTAAATTGCTAGACAAGGTGTAGGACTTGTCCCCGAGTGAGGTAGATAATCCAATATGGCCTTCCAGGAAATAGTCGATGCCACCAGGGATTATTTTAATCAGATACCCCTCCATTCACTTTTACTTGTCCACAATGAATTTTGCACTTCTTTTTAGATAATAATAAATGGAGTGCATATATTACTATAGTATCTTGAAAAAGGATTTGGAAAATTAGTAGTTAATGTTAAGGTTAAATCAGGAAAAAAAGATTGTCTTTCTCTGATATGCTAAAGTTGATAAGTAAAAGTAAAAAAAAAAAAAGTTAGTATAGACTATAGTAGACAAGTAAAAGTGAACAGAGGGAGTCGTAGACATTTCTTATTTGGGTAAATCATCCGATATGTCCTCTTTAGAATTGGTTAATACCTTTCTATCAAAAAGGAGAAAAATGGACAATGCCTTATGTCGTTAGAAGCTTAGAACTTCTTAACAGAAAATGGACAATTCCTTTTCTTTTCATTTTAGTGAGTAGCACTTAAGTCAATTCGATACATTCTTGGGGATATATTTCAGGTGACTCCTTTTGACTGCATCATTCTCCACCACACATTACAAGCAAATGGATGAGCACAATTTCATATCATCAATCTTATCTATGTGCTAGTGATTGTTTTGGAACATGGCGTTCTACATAATACTAGTAAATTTATTCTCCTGTAAAAACCAGATGGTAGGCCTTCCAAATACAAAGATAAAAGCAAAATAATAATAATAATGGATCTTTTCTTGCCTGAAATATTCTGTGCCTAAATTTGAGAGCTGTCTGTTCTTCTAATACTAAGTGCTACCTTTTCGCTTTGATATTTATATGATTGCCATATGAAGGCTTAGAATATTGCCACTTAGAGCTACATCAGATAGAAAGGAGGTGTATGTGCCAAGAGAAGGCAGTGTTGTATAACTACTGAGGGTGATATTTGCTTTCTCCTTTTGCCAAGTTTTCAGTCATCTATGCATGTCTTCCATATGGTTTTTCCTTGATGCATGAACTCGTTGTAGATGTGTTGAAAATACTTTGTGGAACTGGCTAGTTCAACTGATAAACTTTGATATGTATAAACTTTAATTCATATTGTTCATTTAGTCTTTGCATTTTAACTCCATCTAAATGGGCTTAAATTAGTCAGTTGAAAATTTGTTTGTTTTTGCAGTGTCACAATGGGCACACACTTTGTTCTACCTGCAAAACAAGGGTGCACAATAGATGTCCGACATGCAGACAAGAGCTTGGTGATATAAGGTGTTTAGCGTTAGAGAAGGTTGCAGAGTCACTTGAACTGCCTTGCAAATATTTTTCTTTGGGGTGCCCAGAAATATTCCCATATTACAGCAAACTTAAGCATGAAACATTGTGCAATTTTAGACCTTACAGTTGCCCATATGCTGGGTCAGAGTGCTCAGTGACCGGGGACATCCCTTATTTGGTTACACATTTAAGAGATGACCACAAAGTGGATATGCACACGGGATGCACGTTCAACCATCGTTATGTGAAGTCTAATCCTCGTGAAGTAGAAAATGCAACATGGATGTTGACGGTAAATCCAGCATCTTCTTATATTATTGGAATTAAATGATAGCTGGCATCAAGTAATTTTTTTGTTTGTTGCTGTCTAATGATTAATGTGATTGCTGTTTAAGTTCACAGTAACCACCCCAGTGCCATAAAATAAACTTGCAACAAGTATATGGATGAATTATTGACAAGGGAACAGTTGGATGCCAACATATCCTATGTCGTCCCTTGTGTTCTTGAAATAACTGCTTTATTTCATAGTCCAAATGTTCTCTCTTTTTCCTTTTGTTTTGTCATAATACGTCATGGATTAGAAAAAAAAAAAAAACACGTCCTCTGTTCATGTTTTTTTTCTAAGTAGGTCAATCTTGCTACATTTTTTTAATCAATCTATATTTTTGATGGCATCCATTTGAGCATAATATAGATATACAGAGATTATTGTAATGAAGAAAGTGAAGTTCACCTTATGGCCATTGTATTCTGTCCTGTCATTTTCAATCTGTTTTGGAAAAGCTTCTGTTTTCAAATTATAAACAAGAATTCCTCTTATAATGTCAAAGGATGCTAGAATAATTTGCTTTGACCGATTCTAATATGAGAATGTCGTGATGAGTTTTTGACGCATGCTTTTGGTTGAGTTTTAGAGTCCCTCGGCATGTACTTGCAGCATGCATTCTGTACAATGTATGTATGTGCGCGCTCACTCCCCCTCCTTCCAAGACTGTAGGATTACGAAATACTTGTATCTCATTCATGCTTTTGTTGAAGTATGTTCTCACAGCAACTTCATCGAAGTAGTATGTTTTAACCGACAGACTTTTGTTGCTCCTTTCTCAGGTCTTCCATTGTTTTGGGCAATATTTCTGTCTCCATTTTGAGGCCTTCCAGCTTGGCGTTGCCCCTGTTTATATGGCATTTTTACGATTCATGGGTGATGAGACGGATGCACGTAATTACAGCTACAGTCTAGAGGTAGGAGGAAATGGTAGAAAACTCATATGGGAGGGTACCCCAAGAAGTATCCGAGATAGTCATCGCAAAGTCAGGGACAGTCATGATGGTCTTATAATCCAGCGTAACATGGCACTCTTCTTTTCTGGTGGTGACCGGAAAGAACTGAAACTTCGAGTTACTGGAAGGATATGGAAGGAACAACAAAATCAAGATGGTGGTGTCTGCATACCAAATCAATGTAGCTAGTTTGTTTTCTTATCTTTTTTGGGTGATTTAATTTCTTGCCCTTTTTCTTTTGTTGTATGTAATATGTGCATGTAGTTGGTGTGTAAGACAGCACTATGTTTGTATCTAAGAAGAACCTTGTTGTCTGACCATGTACTAGGAGGTTACATATACCTTTTTTTAGTTCTATCAATTGTTAATAACCATCTTTACTCTTGTGTTTATTGCACCAAGATGATATTTTATCGCTGAGTTATATTCTTGATGTTAAAACTTCATAAAAGTATGACTAAGCAATAACGTGCCTCGTGTTTTTCCTTCTGTTTTTTTGATCTGGAGATATGTTACGTGTTTAGTTTGGTAAATAATAAAAAATATATTTTGATTTGTAATATCTAAGTTTTAAATATTTATGTGGGGTGATGTTCCAACATTAATATCTAAAAACATCAAATCTTGGTCTTAACTCTTATGTCATATAAGATTTTGATCTAATAGTGACATTAAACTAATAAATATTATTTTGCTACAAATTTCAATAGACTTTATCACAACTTGTTGCCAACTTGTGAGCTTATAATATAATAATGTATCCCAGTTATTGGCAACCGTAAACTTATTATAAAAGCAAATAAAAGATTAAAACCAATATATGACGTAATAACAAATGTCAACGAGCAAATTTAATACTTGTACTATTTTGTTACCTGCCTTTTAATTTAATTTCTAATTAGAGATGTGACCACATTTTGATAAGTAGTACGTATATTTTACGGAAGACAAAAAGTCAAATTGATACGAAGAAAACATGGCAATGTTTTATTATTATCCTCATTACTTCATGTTTATCTTAATACTTAGTAACAGATGGAATAATAATTTTTATATTATTTTTAATTATTATAAGTCATCTTACTCTATGAAAAAATCAATGAATTGAAAATAACTATATATATAATAATAATAAATTATCTCTTTATTTTTGAAAGCTGAAAAAAAATTAAATATAGTGGGTATATTACATTTCTTTGTTAGTTATTAGTTGGATAAATAAATAGTATTTCACAATCCCTATTTGAAAACGAGTTGGAAGGATAGGGATTACAAGTGTCATCTACGAGACAATATATGCAGCCAAAAGTGATGTACTTCTTCTTTTGAATTAATTATTTTCCTCGAATACAATTAATATTTAAAATATGATAATATGCATTTATTGTATTGCTTATAAACTAAAATATAGATTTCTTTTCTTCACAGAAATTTACGGTAGCCTTTCGTTTATTATTAATGGGTTGTTTGTAATTATATAAATAAATATTTATGAATTATTGTCCCATTAAAGAACAATCTTTTTTTAGCTTTCTTGGAATATGTTATTGATAAGGGGGAATCATACTGAGAGTGAGAATTGTAATTAGATACATTAAAATAATTTTATTTTTAAAAAGTTTCACAAAGAAGATAATCTTGTTGGGAATAAAATAAATTTCACGATAATAGTAATAATAATAAATAAAAAAATATTATTATTTGGTAAATTAGTAATTTCAAAAATGAGATGAATATTACCACGATAATATATATATATATTAGTGCATACAGGGGCAAACACATAGGTAAATCAGGAGGTTCACCATATATATAAGGTAACATTTCTGTATTTATGTGAATATATATATTTTGAACTTCCTAATGACAAGGAAAGTGAGATAGTCTAGTGGTAAGTTTCTTTGAAATCATGCTTGTCGTTTGGGGTTTGAATCCCTTAGCTAGTATTTTTTACTTTTTTAGTTTCAATTTTGTTTAAGTTTCAGTTCTGTTTTGACGTATATTTTTTAATAAAACATGTTTAAAGTGTGGTCTTAAATCCAAAAGAATTCAAAAGTCACATTTCTTAAAAAAAAAGATTTGTTAAATTGTGTACACGCTTATACTTTTATTTTTCGAACCCCCTGAATGAAAATCTTGCGTCCGTCACTGAGTGCATAACATTAATACTTGAGTGGTGCTAGACACTGTCCTAAGAAACTATTTCAACATTGTGAAATATTTCCCCAATATTAAACAAACAATCTATCTTAAATAGAGGTTACAACTTACAAGACTCAACAAATAAAGAAAAAATTACATCAATGATGGTCTTTTATTTAATAATTATCATTTTTAAGCATATTTTAAATTTATTATCATTTTTGTCAACTTTTAGCAATATTTATGTAAAATATTCTTAAAATAACTTTAATACATTTGTAAGACAACACTAATTCATAATGCAAGCTTCGGTGTAATTTTTTTTTAAAACTTACATATGTCATAAAATGAATTATAACTATTTTTAGTACACATTTAATACTTTTTTTCTCACCACTTATAATTTGTATGTAATACAAATGAATTATACATAGCATTTTTATCACACGTTTTGCAGTGATATACAACTAGAATATTTTTTAACAATTCATACATAATATTAGAAATGTGTTAATACTTAACTAGAAGACAAAAAATAATAACCCTTATAGTAAACTAATCAACTTCTAAAACAAAATGTTAAAAAATATTTTATTCCTTATTCTTTATTCTTTATCATAAAATCTAACATTTTTGCAAGTCTTCATGTTGTGATCTTGTTGTCCACAATTCATGTTGAGTAGATCTCTTTTAAAAAATAATTACTTATTTTAAATACTTTTTCATTCGTAAATTACATAAAACTTGTATCAATAATTAATTAGATAAGTAATTTAATCGTAACAAGTGAAGTGACATAATATTTGTCAAATGAATTAAACTTGAATTAAAAATGTATTACACTCATACTAAAGTTGAATTAGAAGTGAATTAAACATGAATGCAAAATGTAGCCAACGAAAGAGCACTATGTGATTCGTAAATTGAATAACTTGTATTAATAATGAATTAAACAAGCAATTCAATCATAACAAATCAACCAATAAACAACAAAATGAATTAACTTGTATTAAAAGTGCATTACACAAATATTAAAGTTGAATTAGAAGAGAGAATTATGAATGGATAAAAAAAAAGTAACTAATGAAACACCAGACAATGATTTATAGAATGAATTAAGTTTATATCAATAATGAATTAAACAAGTAATCTAATAATAACAAATAACAAACTACAAAATGAATTAAATTAGCATTGAAAGTGTATTACACAGTAAAAGTTGAATTAGAAGAGAAAATTCACAATGAAAAACGTAACTAACAAAAGGCAAGACAATAATTTATAGATTGAGTTAAACTTGTATTATTCATGAATAAATTATGTATTATAAGTGTCTTATAAATTACTTTGATTTGTATCTCTAAGAACATGAGTGATGTTTGCAATATGTATTATACCTATATTATATATATATTACAAGTTTTTACATAAATTATTTTGGTTGATATCACGATTAAAAAAGGAGTGAAGTTTGTAATATGTATTATAACTGTATTGTTCATGATTTAAATACAATTATGAAACATATCTAATACAATTTTAATATAATTGCGATATAGTTACATAATCTTCACTTTTTTCGAATTTTAAGTTAATATTTCTCCTAAAATCAATCATAAACTTAACCAAACCCTCTTAAAATAGAGATATAAACTCCAAACGACATTTTCAATTATTTGTAGGACTACCTATCCAAACTAATCACAAATTCATAAAATTCAAATGACGAATTCAAACTTTGAAACTTTATAATGACCATCAAAGGTGAAATTTTGCTTCTGTATTTTTAATGATTTGAAAATTTTGCTTAAAAATATAATTTTGTATAAGTTTTCGGTCTTTATATTTCTCTTTTCATCTTATTTTTGGATAAAAATAGTATATATGGGCATAAATTGATCTGAGAATGGTTATTTAGAAGAAAAACTCAAAGAAGAAGAAGAAAAAGAAAAAAAAAGAGGGGGAACATAAATAAAGCTAGAGAAAGAGACAAAGAAGTAGAAGAATAACCAAAAAAAAAGAAAGAGAAAGAGACGGAAAAGCAAAAGAAGAGAAAGAAAGAGACAAGACGCAAAAGAGTGAAAAGAAGAAGAGGAAAAAAGATTAAGAAAAAGGCGATAATGTATAATTTTTAATTAAAAAAAAATGTTATATTTAGTTAGAAAAAATATATTGACATAGATGGTCAATATTTTTATAATATAGCATATTTATGTCAATTACCCACAAATAAATTACATCAGCAAGTTATTAGGGGATACTCCATCCGTCCACTTTTATTTGTCATGTTGCATTTTTGAAAGTCAATTTGACTGATTTTCAAAGTTAAATTAGATTACATTAATTCGATATTTTAAATAATAAATTTAGATATTCATAAACTATACGAAAACTAGTACAAATTGTATTTTTTTTGCATATCAATATGATGAAAAAATATCTCTTAGTATGTTAGTCAAAGTTCTTATAGTTGACTCTAAAAATAGAAATTATGACAAAAAAATAGCGAATAGAAAAAGTATAAAATAACTGTTAATTAAAATAAGTAGGGAAAATTTTCAAAATAGCAATATTTTAGTTTTTTAGTGGGGCTCCTTAGCAACAGTTTCATTATTTATTAAAAATGTCATTATTTTAGTTTGTCAAGGAATTAGTTATGTATTTATTATTATTTTTCCCAGATTACAAATAATTAATAACAAAATAGAGAAAATCATGGAACAAAAATATTATTTTTTTAATTTGATAAAATACAATTAATTAATAACAGAACGGAGAAAATTAAGAAAAATAATATTAATTTTTGAATTTAAACCAACAAAGTTACGTTACCATAATTACTAATCATAATTTTAGTACAACTTTAAGTAAACATAATTTTTTCTCCATTACTCTTAAGCCTTTTCATCTTTTATTTTTGGGATTATAATTTGCAAAAAAAAATTCCTCGTGTTTGGTTCCATAATCGACATGACTTTCTTCTCCCTTATTCCTCAAAATTAGAATATTAATTTTTAACACTTCATTGAAAATACTAAATCTAAGTAGAATTGAAGTCGATTGATTCAAGATTTTTGCGGGCAGTGAAAAAGATTTTAGAATGAAAAAAAAAAGGAATTACAAAATTTATTGAAAAACAAAGTGAGATTGAATACAAAAAATCTAAAACTTGTTGGCATACATTTAAAATTGTTATAAAATAACTAAAGAAATACCAAAACTTGTTTGCATAGAAAGTGAAAATGAAATAAAAAATGATACTGAAATACAAAGTGAGCACAAAAAGAAATATAAAAACTTGTTGACATAAAAAGTAAGAATGAATGAGATTGAAATACAGACTGGCACAAAAAAATACAAATTTTTTTGGCATGTAGTTAGAACAAATAAAAAAAAGAAATATAAAATTATATGAAGCCTAATTTAGAATAGTATGCAAAATTATGTAAAACTATTTATCTACTATCCTATAATATAATACAAAACTAAACATATAAATAATTTGAAATGAATACCACCTACAATATAGATGCAAGTTATACTTAAAAACTCAAATTTATAAAGATACCACATAAATTTTGTAATGAATTTAAAATGCAATAGACCATCAAAACAATAAGGAATACAATATGACAATTTAAATACAAAATGCAATATGCCATAAAGTTATTCTTCATCATTATGATTTTCAACAATTTCATCAACTTCTTTGGCACCCATAATTTTTTTATAACTGTTGTTTATTAGTCGGGTAGGACCATGTTGAAATTCAGACTTTTCCTCTTCACAATCAGATTTACACCATAATCGATGATTTAAAAAAATAAAAAAAATTTAAGTAAATAAACGAAATTACTTTTGCCAATAAAAAAATCTCTTGAATTAGACTAGAGATTTTGTTGAACAATTTGGAAAAACCTTGAAAAAAGAGGAGTTAAGAAACATGAAAGATGGGGAAGAGAATGTGAAATATGGAGAAAGAAGGTTAATGGGTAGTGGTTTAATTTTTTTTTTCTTTTTAAAAGTTCATTGATTTTAGAATTTGATCTAATGTAAGAGTGTGTTGATAAATAAAAATTTAAATAATAAAATGTAGATACAAAATATTTTTTAAAATATTGCTATTTTAACATTTTAAATAAATATTTTAAAGTGTTATTATTTTAATTAATTATATTACGTATTATGACTTAATTGTTACTTTTTTAAAATAAATATAACTAAAAAGGGAGAGTGGAAACAGTGAGAGAAACCAAAAAAAGAAAGTATTAATATTTTTATTGTTATCAAATGCAAAGAATTGAGGGACTATACTATACTATTCATAGTAGAAATACACTCACATGCACTTGACAAGCCTCTTAACACTTGTCTTCCTACAACAATAATCAAATGCCACTAATAACATAAGACAAGTGAATCATTTCAAAGGATGACAAGATTATCATTCATGGGTGATGAAACGGATGCACGTCATTACAGCTACAGTCTAGAGGTAGGAGACAATGGTAGAAAACTCATATGGGAGGGTACCCCAAGAAGTATCCGAGATAGTCATCGCAAAGTCAGGGACAGTCATGATGGTCTTATAATCCAGCGTAACATGGCACTTTTCTTTTCCGGTGGTGACCGGAAAGAACTCAAACTTCGAGTTACTGGAAGGATATGGAAGGAACAACAAAATCAAGATGGTGGTGTCTGCATACCAAATCAATGTAGCTAGTTTGTTTTCTTTTCTTTTTTGGGTGATTTAATTTCTTGCCCTTTTTCTTTTGTTGTATGTAATATGTGCATGTAGTTGGTGTGTATGACAGCACTATGTTTGTATCTAAGAAGAACCTTGTTGTCTGACCATGTACTAGGAGGTTACATATACCTTTTTTTAGTTCTATCAATTGTTAATAACCATCTTTACTCTTGTGTTTATTGCACCAAGATGATATTTTATCGCTGAGTTATATTCATAAAAGTATGACTAAGCAATAACGTGCCTCGTATTTTTCCTTCTGTTTATTTGACCTATTCTCCAGAGATATGTTACGTATTTAGTTTGGTAAATAATAAAAAGTATACTATGATTTGTAATATCAAAGTTTTAAATATTTATGTGGGGTGATGTTCCAACATTAATATCTAAAAACATCAAATCTTGGTCTTAACTCTTACGTCATATAAGATTTTGATCTAATAGTGACATTAAACTAATAAATATTATTTTGCTACAAATTTCAATAGACTTTATCACAACTTGTTGCCAACTTGTGAGCTTATAATATAATAATGTATCCCAGTTATTGGCAACCGTAAACTTATTATAAAAGCAAATAAATGATTAAATAAAACCAATATATGACGTAATAACAAATGTCAACGAGCAAATTTAATACTTGTACTATTGTTACCTGCCTTTTAGTTTAATTTCTAATTAGAGATGTGACCACATTTTGATAAGTAGTACGTATATTTTACGGAAGACAAAAAGTCAAATTGATACGAAGAAAACATGGCAATGTTTTATTATTATCCTTATTACTTCATGTTTATCTTAATACTTAGTAACAGATGGAATAATAATTTTTATATTATTTTTGATGCAAAAATCAATGAATTGAAAATAACTATATATATATATATATACATATAATAATTATAATAAATTATTTCATTATTTTCCAAAGCTGAAAAAAAATAAAATATAGTGAGTATATTACATTTATTTGTTAGTTATTAGTAGGATAAATAAATAGTATTTCACAATCCCTATTTGAAAACGAGTTGGAAGGATAGGGATTACAAGTGTCATCTACGAGACAATACATACAGCCAAAAGTGATGTACTTCTTCTTTTAAATTAATTATTTTCCTCGAATCCAATTAATATTTAAAATATGATAATATGTATTTATTGTATTGCTTATAAACTAAAATATAGATTTTTTTTCATTACCAAAATTTACGGTAGCCTTTCGTTTATTATTAATGGGTTGTTTGTAATTATATAAATAAATATTTATGAATTATTGTGCCATTACAATTTTTTTGAAAGAGCAATCTTTTTTAGCTTTCTTGGAATATGTGATTGATAAGGGGGAATCATACTGATAGTGAGAATTGTAATTAGATACCTTAAAACAATTTTATTTTTTTAAAATTTCACAAAGAAGATAATCTTGTTGGGAAATAAAATAAATTTCACAAAAAAAAAAATAATAATAATAAATAAATAATTTTGTTATTTAGTAAACTAGTAATTCCAAAAATGAGATGAATATTACTATGATAATATATACATATTAGTGCATACATGGGGCAAAGACACAGGTAAACCAGGAGGTTCACCATATATATAAGGTAACATTTATGTATTTACGTGAATATATATATTTTGAATCCCCCATTGATGAAAGTGACATAGTTCAGTGTAACTTTCTTTGAAATCATGTGTGACGTTTGGGGCTTAATCCCTTGGCTAGCAGTTTTTACTTTTTCAGTTTCAATTTTGTTTAAGTTTTAGTTCTGTTTTGACATATTTTTATTTTATTTTTTTAATATAACATGTTTAAAGTGTAGTCTTAAATCCAAAAGAATTCAAAAGTCACATTTCTTTTTTTAAAAAAAGATTTGTTGGATTGTGTACACATTTATATTTTTATTTTCGAACCCCCTGAATGAAAATCCTGGATCCGTCACTGAGTGTATAACATTAATACTTGAGTGGTGCTAGACACACTGTCCTAAGAAACTATTTTCAACATTGTGAAATATTCCCCCAGATTAAACAAACACTTCTCTTTCTTAAATAGAGGTTACAACTTACAAGACTCAACAAATAAATTACATCAGCAAGTTATTAGGGGATGGAGTTACTCCATCCGTCCACTTTTATTTGTCATGTTACATTTTTTAAAGTCAATTTGACTGCTTTTTAAAGTTAAATTAGATTAAATTAATTCGATATTTTAAATAAAAAATTTAGATATTCATAAATTATATGAAAAGTAGTGCAAACAAATTTTTTGCATATCAATATGATGAAAAAATATCTCTTAGTATGTTAGTCAAAGTTCTTATAGTTGACTCTAAAAATAGAATTATGACAAAAAAATAGTGAATAGAGAAAGTATAAAATAACTGTTAATTAAAATAAGTAAGGAAAATTTTCAAAATAGCAATATTTTAGTTTTTTAGTGGGGCTCCTTAGCAACAGTTTCATTATTTATTAAAAATGTCATTATTTTAGTTTGTTAAGGAATTAGTTATGTATTTATTATTATTTTGCAAAAAAATATAAATAATTAATAACAAAATAGAGAAAATCATGGAACAAAAATATTTTTTTTTAATTTGATAAAATACAATTAATTAATAACAAAACTGTAATGACCCACTAGTTCATTTTTTATAATTTCGACTATTCATTGACTTTAGTTAATTATTTGATGTGTAATTGTGGATAATTGAATTAATCGATAGTTAAAGGGTTAAAGTGATCATTTATTAAAATCATATACAATTTGTTTCATATAATTAATTTTAGTTAATAAAATTTACCACTTTAAATACCTAATTATTTTATTTTAAAAAAAATGAAGAAACAATAGAGGAGGAACGTACTTCCGGCGGCGGGTAAGAAACAATTTAAAACCAATAAAAATTTATATACTCAATGCTTTAAAATTTTTCACTGTTAATATTATTATTTAATAAAAGTTGATGAATATTTGAAAATTTTGCTAAGTTTACATCATTTTGGTTTGGGATCCTTCCGCAAACAAACAAAAATTATGATGTTGGAAATCACCGATGAGTTGGAAATCATCAGAAACATGAATTATAAATGAAAATTTACATGAAAAAGGGCAAGATTTGACGCTGGAGTCATGATGTCACCGTCATTTATTATTATTTTTTTGTAATAGTGACTTTGGAGTTTCTAATAATAATTTTTTTATTATACCATAAATTTAGTTTTTAATATATTTAGATACGTAATTAATTAGTAAATGTATGATATTATATGAATAACATTTGAATTATAATATTGGGAGAATTGAATTTAATTCTAGACTTGAAACTTGAAAATATTATAATTGAAATGCTAATTGTCATCAAGATTTACGAACTCGATTATATTGGGTGAGTTTTTTAGATCAAGACTAAACACATGAAAGGTGGGGAAGAGAATAAGAAATATGGAGAAAGAAGGTTAATGCATAGTGATTTAATTATCTTTTTTTTTTCTTCATGTTTTGATAAATAAAGATTTAAATAATAAAATCTAGATACAAAATATTTTTTAAAATATTGCTATTTTAACATTTTAGATAAATATTTTAAAGTATTATTATTTTAACTAATTATACTTAATTGTTAATTTTTCTAAATAAATATAACTAAAAAGGGAGAGTGGAAACAGTGAGTGAAACCAAAAAAAAAAGAAAGTACTAATATTTTTATTGTTATCAAATGCAAAGAATTGAGGGACTATACTATTCATTGTAGAAATACACTCACATGCACTTGACAAGCCTCTTAACACTTGTCTTCCTACAGCAATAATCAAATGCCACTAATAACATAAGACAAGTGAATCATTTCAAAGGATGACAAGATTTATCATTTTTTTAACAATATATTTCTTAATAAATTTTTGGCTTTTCCAAATACATTTCTTAAAATAATTTTTTGAATTAAAACATTTCGCTGACAAATCTAACGCTCATTATATTTATTAAAGATTATCAAGCAGACTAAAAGAACAAACATCTGTTAATATATTTATATTTCTTGTTTTATGATATATATCACATGTTTAAGTTTCACGATTTTCATATCTAATCAAATATCCCTCACAGATCAAGTAGTATATTTTAAGGGGATTAATTATTATTAGAGTTCCATTACAAATCTTAAAAATTTAGGTCAAAAAAATAAAAAATCAACGTACATTATTTGAAATATTAATTAATATAAAAACATGTCTTTTTTTTTTTTCAATTCATATGTAATGGTCATGCTATAGTGGAAAACACATTTTTAATTATACCCAATTAATTGAACATGTAATCAAATATTAAATTTGAAATATTAACATTTTATTTTATGTGATTTATAAATTGTTATACCTAACAAACAGCGATCACCAACTTTTTTGTCAACAAAAAAAACTTTTGAATATGTCACGTATTGTCATTATCTTTTTTTAGGCAGAAAGCGAAGTTTACGAAAGGTCATCAACTTTGACCAATAAAAAAACAATACTCTCTCCGTTTCTAATAAAATGTCTCTATTTCTTTTTTAATTTATTTTAAAAATAATAATAAAAATTTATTTGATAATATTTTAATTTTTACATAACATATTTAAAAGCACAGAATAAAAAATATTATTTGATATAATTTTAATTTTAAATCATAAAATTAAAAAAAAAATCTTCCTTTTTTTTAATTCCGTTTTAAGTTAAAACTAAAAATATTTGATGTATTTCAAGTTGCAACTAGCAACTTCAATACTTTTACTTAACAAATCAAATTTGTATTTACTCAATTAATTGGGCTGTCCTACTTGAGTATCAAATTGATTCAAAAAATTTGTGTATATATACCCACACAAATATTTTCAGGTCTCCTCAAAAATCGCATTTTCAGGTGACTTATTTTCTTTTGTTGAACTAAAAATGTTGTTTGATTTCTGCATTTGTCCATAGATTCAGTTTGTGATGAGCAATGCGGGTTATTGTGATTCTTGAATTCAATTTTTTTGTTTTCTTGTGTAGTTGGCCTTTTCTTGTTTTTTCTCCATAATTTGTCACAGATGTCGGTCAGATTTCTGTAATCTTTTTCCTGGATATAAGGTGCATGTACTGACAGGGGCATTCTTCATTGAAATTTGTGGGTTAGGAATTGTTATGGACAATACCTATTGTTTCTCCAATTTGAAATCTTCTCTCAAAATTTAAATCCAAAACTAAGCCCTAAGATTGAAAATTTTGGGTGTGGTTCTGCGTTTAGACTCAATACTGTTTCTCTATATGATATAGTAACACAGTGATTGTTTTTCTTTTTTTCCTCTTTTGTTATGCTTATCATGGTTTTGTACTTTTGTAGAAATTTTGCTCTATCTATGGCTTTTATAGTTTGACAATTTAAAACTCTGTATTATCCCCCTCTGAATGTGATTAATAATTAGACATAAGAAGTATTATTAATATTTGCTAACTATTGAAATGTCATTGATGAACTAAGTTTGCTCATCTAAATTTATGATGATCATTCATAGTTAAATTGTTAAGCCTCTCTACCTACACGGGGCTGATTGTTAGGCTGCTGCTTCTAACTCACTATCTATCTTGTTTCTGTTAAGTGTGTTAGTGACCTAATCTTAATTGTGGCAGGTGGATTGTTAGATGTAGTCTATCAGGGTTGATATTATACAATCTATCGCTATTACTATTACTATGTTCTGATGGGCTGCTTTCACTCAAAATCAACACTTCATTACACACCCGGATATGAGGAGCCCACTGTGCTTGCTGCTGAGACACCTTGTGAGTATGAATCATTTAAGAATTTAAGTCATGCTTTGTCATTCTAGTTGAAAGAAAAATGTACTTGTTTCCCAGCTGTCAAGTTCTATAAGTTTAGTTAGATCGCGCATTATATGTCCTTAAAGAAGCAGTCAAGCACCATTGGTATTCCGGAAGATGTAGTATGTATCTTTGCCAATATAGATTATTCTATGCTATGAAAATTCCCCTCTTTTATCAGATAGTTGAAAAGAAGAACTTCAAGGTGTGAGAGGAAAAAAAAAACTAGACCTCAGGATAAGGATCACATCCCAAAGGCCTCCAGATCTTAGAAAGTTCATTTAATTTTATAATTAAAAGACTTCTGGTAGCATTTCATCCATGAGACTTCAATGACAATAGTTACGGAAAGAAACCACAAATCTTTTTACTATGAAAACCATAATACGATGTCTTCTGAGAACGAGAGGTATGATCTGGTTTGTCAATTTGGTTGATTTACTAGCAATTTTATTGCGTCCATCACTAAATTTGATAGCATGGATGTAAATAACATATAGAGACGTGTATTAGGTTTGATAATCAGTAACTTCTTGCTACAATTGCTAATCATTTAGAAACTGTGTTAAAAATATTGCAGTTACAGTGAGTGAAGTCGAAGCATTATATGAGTTGTTCAAAAGAATAAGCAGCTGCATTATTGATGATGGGCTCATTCATAGGGTATATCTCTGTTGCTTGCAAATAAAAACGGATATATTTTTATCCATGTTTTGGTTTCTTAAATGTACTAATTTGATATAGTACTTAGCTAGTCAATAAGTCTATAATGTGTTATGGCTACCTATTCTAATTCTGGCATTGCCTTCATCAGGAAGAGTTTCAGCTAGCACTCTTCAGGAACCAAAAAATGGAAAATCTGTTTGCAGATAGGGTATGTTTCTCGGACAATTTTTCATTGCAATGGTCTCTGTAGATGAATCCTGTGCATTGTTGATTAAACAGTTTTGACGCATCAACTCTTATGCTGGAAGTCTACTGCTTCTCTTCCATTTAATTGGATAATTTTAATACGTCTTTTGTCAATTTCCCTGTTTCGTGTTCATCTGAAGTTCTGGATATTGCTTCACTGAGTTTCTTATTATGCAGATATTTGATCTTTTTGATATTAAGCGCAATGGAGTGATTGAGTTCGGGGAATTTGTCCGATCACTGGGTATCTTCCACCCTAATGCACCAGTAGCTGATAAAATGTCATGTATGAATGAACTTTCTTAGCTTTTATACAATTGATAATGGTGCCTATCACATAGTTCTGATTTCTCACTTTCAGTCTTCAAATGAAACACATTATGTATGCCTACTCGTTGACATTGATGTCTCTAGCTTAATATCTTTGCAGTTGCATTCAGATTATATGATCTAAGGCACACTGGTTATATCGAGAGAGAAGAGGTTGGTATCGCAACTATATATGCATTATGCTACTCTACGCTCTCCTCATCTTGACAGTCATTGTTAGGTCCCAAAATAAACACTCCAGTCTTTTGCTTTAAAATATTTTTCTTTTCCTGAAAAAGAAAAAAAATTGGTGATATTACTTTGATTAGAAAAAGCATGTTAATTAAAGGTTATAATCTCTGCGCCGGATGTGTATAATTTGCAGTTGAAAGAGATGGTATTGGCGCTGCTGCATGAATCAGACTTGGTTCTTTCAGATGACGTAGTTGAGATTATTATAGATGAGGTGAAGACTACTTTAAAGTTTAAACTATCTTTCACGCCAATTGTCACTTTGTTTTGTTCTTTGCTGTTTATTCACACTCTATCTATATCTTGTGTGCCAGACGTTTAGCGATGCCGACACAAAGGGTGATGGGAGGATAGATTCAGAAGAGTGGAAGGAATTTGTTTCAAGAAATCCGTCTCTTCTAAAGAATATGACACTTCCCTATCTGATGTAAGTGTGGCATCAATGTAACTTTAGATAGGCATTGTGTTTTTTAATTGTGATTATCTCGAAGGTGTTCTTTTACACTTTTTCTCGCTCCTCTTGAAATGACTATAAGCTGTTTGGATAGTTGAAAAACGAAACATAAATTGCTATTACCTGATACTGATGATATGGTAGCCTTGCTGTATTCAGGGATATAACTTTAGCATTCCCCAACTTTGTGGTAAGCTCTGAGGTTGATGATTCAGAAATTTAGACTTGTGCGCGTAAATACAAGTCTTTGAAGGTCATGTTAAATAGCCTCTTCCACACCGGTGTTTGGATGATCCAATTCAATACAGTGCAAAGGAGTGCCATAATCAGAAGAATATCAGGTTTTATATTGATTAATTGAGATTCACCAAACAAGATTGAGTTGCTAAAGCAAGAGCTATCCAATGTGATAAAAAGGACAGTATTTAAGGGGCAAATCATGGCTTCTCGGAATGTTCGACTTTTTCATGATCAGGCTAGGCTGCTTTTTTTAAAAAAAAATAACAGGGGATTGTCCATATTGTAGTTAGTATTATTAGTTATTCCAGACCCTTATTTCTTCCTTTTGTATTCCAGCTTGTAGGCTAGACTTTTGACAGTGGTTGCTGATTTCTTCTTTGATTCAATGATAAATCAATTTGATTTAACATCATTTCCTATTCATATACTTATTCTGGAATTTGTCAACTTCCACTATGTCAAATGATGCTCAATTGTGGGTCTCCCAGATGGTGTATATATATGATCTAATAAAAATGAAAGCTGTAATGTGGTGTATATATATGATCTAATAAAATCAAGAAAGAAAAACAAATTACATGCACTTACTAAACAATGAAAGCTGTAATCTGGAATATGTTTCTTCGGTCAGATCACCAATAATGGAGCAAATTCAATTTAGCCACCTATCTTATGGAAATACTATTAATGGGGACATATCATGTTATTCATCATATATTACTGCACAAAACATAAAATTCCATCTTGGAAAATATGTTCATTTATACCATTAACTTATTCAGGTACTCAAACCTGCCAAGAACGCCACCCCTGTTGAAGGCAACCACGATGATCCGAAAATGAATTGACCTACAGTGAACTTGCTGGCCTCGGCTGTGGAATTGATCACACGATATCCCGGCCAATTCACCCGTTGTCCCACGGCTGCTCCCGGCCCATAGTTCATATATTCACCATAATACAATGTATCGAGAGCGAAAGTAGCATTCCACTCTAACCAACCGTGCGGGTGTATGTGATCACCCAAGTAAGATAACATGACAACAGTTCGTGAGTACAGCTTCCATGGTCGGCCTAGATATGTGGGGAAGCTCCCTTTAGATGCCTGGAGGTCAGATGTGGCTATGATTTTGCAAGCATGGATTGAAATGCCAGTGTTTTGATTGGGATCTTTCCTGTTTTGAGCTGTGATGGTGTTCTTTTGAAAGTCCATTGGCTTTCGAGCGTAAATGCTGCAGTTTTGGATGACCACTGCTGCATTACCAAAGATGAAATCAACCGTCCCATAGATATCACACTCGCGATAGAATTGGCGCTGGGAGTGCACGTAGAGCGTGTCTTGGTATCCGATGATGTTGCATCGATAGATCACAGCATGATCAGCACCAATACGAAGAGCTACCGCTTGATGCTTGCCTGGTCCAGCCCAGTTCTGAAATGTAATGTCTCTTGCAATGAATCCAGCTCCAGTTGCCGCTGTACATCAAGAAATTGCACTGTCAAGCCATGATCCAATGTTACAGAGATGATAACAGAGTACTTATTTTTCCTTTTTTTAAACATTCAAATCATGTAAACTTAGATATATATTCTTATGACAGTGATATACAAAAAATGCAACTTATAATACGTTTTACATAATCATAAATATTTAATTTAATTTAAAAAATTAATCAAATGAATTATCGAAAACGAACCAAAAGAAAGTGACCCACGGGACGCACGGAGTAATAAATCTACTCAAGTGGTTAGAGAAAGTGAGTCAAAAGGACATTAACAGTTAGGAGGGGCATGAATATTAATTACTTCACCTCCCAACAACATGTGATTATTTCTTTAAAATATAATAAGCCTACCAAATTACTGGTCATATCGCTATCCCTTGTACTACTTGTCTTCATATTATAGATTTTACAAAAGCCAATCATGCCATGGATAAGGATCAACTATTTGTGATTTCTACTATATTTTTTCATAATTTTTTATTAAGAAACACAATTGTGGTGGGGCTAACGTCCTTTATATTACCTGAACTAATGTTACTATCCACGCTTCCCAAAATAGGTAAAAACACCACAATATAGTGCTTCCACATTTTAACTTATGTCTTGACAAATTAATTAACCAATTGGGATAATGGTATTTGGTCATTTGAATTCATATTTATTCCTAACAATTTCATTCCAACATACATTTATTTTCTCCAACACCAAAATAAAAATAGTAAGATATTTGGAGGGTATGTAGCATACAATTGACGACTGAGACTTAATTACAAAGTAGCTAAGAATTCAATGACAAGGCCATGTGCTTTCTTATTTCTACTACTGATATGTTAGTACTAAAATTGCCAAAATGAAGAGGGCCGCCCCATGCCCACTGTTTTCAGTTTTCCACCACACATTACGATAAATAAATATAGAGTTATATCAGTATGACGCTGAAACCATATAACTGGAGCTAAATCAAGGCACGGCCTAGCAATGTGACGCTGATGTTTGATTTTAAACAATTTGAATTAGACATATAATAAATAATCGAGATACGATAAAAGTTGACGACTAAAATATCACTATATTTTTAAAAATGTAGTCAAAGTGAGTAAATATACCGAAAGACGCGGTATGGAATGTCGTCAGATTCTGTGATACACTTTTGCCACCTGATATTACCGTCTGGCCTTTACCGTCACCTATGAACATTACGTTCGTCTTTTTCCTCCCTACTTTCAGGATATCTTCTTCATACCTGTTATTTTACATGCAAAAAAAAAAAACGATTAAAAATTTAAAATTGTGTTTCTTTGATCACTCGAACACACAAAGTAAACTACAATTTGATAAATGCTTTCAGGCTACTAAAATATCGACGACAAGGAAATGAGAAGATCAATGCTATAATTAACTACTGAATACTGAGTCAATCACGTGGGATGTGAACAAAGACAAAGATAAAGTACCATTGATTTGTGAAAAAGTAAAAAAAGCAAATATAATTTACCTTCCTGCTTTGACGTAAATAATTATTCTGCGAGAACTGTAATCAGGGAGCTTCTTAATTGCCTCTGCAATTGTCTTGAACGTTCCGTTACCGTCTTTTGAAACGATCATATCTGCTTGAATTGTCGAAACGGGCGCATTAAGTAACTTACGATCCTTCCGTGATAACCATTTCGGGAAATTCTCATTTTTCGCCGACGAAACAGTACTCATTAGTCTCCGCCGACGGTTGTGAATCGGAACTCCGGCGAAATCATCGTTTCCGTTCACGGCAGCGAAAATGGCTAAGCAATTGCTCACTAATTGAGACAAATCCTTCAAATTCGTCGCCATCTGATCCTTCACGTTCCCGCGAACATCAGCGAAACCTTCCGTACATGTGTCCTGGTTGGTGAGCGCAGCGCTCAGCCACGTCTGCACGTCGTTATTGTTTCCCGGCGGTGATTTTCCGGCGCCGGGAGCAACAGAGGTTAAGGATCGAGATAGAAGGTAAACAGAATCTTCTAACAGCTCAATACAACTCTCGTAAGCGGACCTTGTATGTTTATCCATAACAAGGCTGTTAATATCGGAGGCCATGTAAAACGCCCTGCCGAAACGCTGAAGCGTCGCATTGACGGAAATGTGGACGAGTTCGGCGTCGGAAGCTGTGAGTGCGCCTGGGAATTCATGTAAAGAGTTTAAACAGAGTGTTTTGAAGCGAGTTCGACTACATGTTCGTGAAATTGCCTGAGTGGGCTTTATATGAGCCACTGTGGCACCTGTTTTAGTAGTACTCCGCACAGTTACTACAACTGCTGCAGAAATTGCAGAAGCAATTATAAGAATGCTAGAGAAAATGAGCACAATTTTGAGTTTTGACCTTTGATTTGGCACATTCTCTTCAAATTTTGGGAGTATTTCTCGGCGTGAGAGATCTTTAGGCTTGGGTTTTCCAAGCCTGGCGTAGTCCATTTTTGGGTTTTTAAATTTTGGAATACAGTAGTAAGAGAAAAATGCAGTTGCCGACAATAAGTAGAGTGAGCAAATGGAGCCTCGGGGAGGCAAGAATACTGTTTTTTTTGTTGCTGTTGTGAGTGTTGGATATACCGAGGAAAATCATGCATATATATTAGCCGGTGGAACTATGCAAGGGCAGGGGTGGTTAGGAATTAAGATCAGGTTTTGATTATGTTTTATCGTGAAATTTAGAGAAAAAAAAATAGTTTTTTGTTTTTAAAAATGAAAAATAATATTTGAAAAGTGATAAGTATTGAAAATAATTTTTAAATTATTAGTTTCGTTTTTTCAAATTATTAACGGTTTTAAAAATATATTTATATCTGATTAAATGATCTTAAATACATGTGAGCGAAATACAATTCTAATTCTCATTCAATTTTAGGCTATTTTTAAACTTCTCTTAGGTTTTATTAAAAGTTCCACAATCCAACAACTTGTTATGCCATGTGGAAGATCATAAGTGTACTTAAATTGAGTTATTCAAGTACAGAGATATTTTTAAGATTGTCAATAATATAAAATTGAAATTAATAATTCACATTAAGTTCAGAAGTATTTTTAATAATTCTTTCTATTTAAAAATTGAACTTGTATTTGGCTATTAAAACAAATTGGAGTTGCTTTGAAGTGAAAAAAGTGAAAGTTATTTATCAAATTTTTGAAAATTCTGAAATTCAATTTCAAAGTTAAATCTCAATATTTTATGATTTAACATTTTTTTTTTGTATTTGTGGACATATGGCTAAAGCAAATTCATGATCTTTAGTAGTAAAGTCAAATAATAAATAAATTTTATTATAAAATAATGAATTCAGTTAAATCCACTAAACGTAAACGTAGGGTGGAGTAAGAAAAGATGTCTTTCCAAGTGCCATCCCTAGATATATGGAAGTGGCAACGTTGTGAGTAAGGGTAAGGTTTGGTGTGAGGTCAATATCAAGAGGAGATTATTAGCTGTCCTCCATGGAAGATAGTGGTAGACTTGGGAAAAGATCAATCTATATATTGACTTCTTTTTGTTGTATTCATTCATCAATTTAGTTTGCAGAATATTAAATGGTACAACAAGTGGTGCTACCTAATACTGGTAATTACTTTTAATATATTAATTTGTTAGTACCTAGTATTCATTTTGAAGCAAGAAATGGTGTTGAGTGAATCACTAGTGAGAGACAATCAACTTTTGGATAACTTCATTTAAATTTTGGTAATGACGTTTATGATTTGATTTAAGAAAGTGTTATCAAATGAAGTTAAAGGGGATTTGGTGATTATAATTTGGTGATGCAAGTGTTAGAATGTGCTTGAACATGACTTAATTTGTTTTTTTTCTAAAAGATAGTAAGGGTATATCATCAATAATTTAGAGCATATATTAAATATTACTTACTATTTTATTTTATGGATAGATACGTCAGGTTGTGGTCAAACAATAGAAAGAATATATGATTTAAAATAGAATATATATATATATATATATATATATATATATATATTATATATATATATATATAATAAATGTATATTTACTATTTCTGTTAACATACTTATATTTTGCTAAATTAGAAAAAAAAACTCTAAAATTATTTGTTTTACACGTCCGGACCAAAAGTATGTGTATATCTAAGATATATATTTTATTTATTGATTTAATTTAAGTACCAAATAAAATTATAACCCACTACCCACCTACCTCAATTATAATTTATTTATCTAGTTTTAATTTGATAAGAAATTTAAAAAAATAATGAAAGATTTTAAGCTTGTAGTTATAAATTAATGATATATAAAATGTATCAAAATATTTTTTATTTTTAAACTAAAAATAGTACCTAGAAAATTAGAACTAAAAAGTTGTCCAAAAAAATTAAAAAATAGATTAAAAATAAAAATAAAACAGATATAAATGTCATTCTCAAAGTGACACAAGCAAATCATATACTTAAGTACCTACAATACTGCAACTAATTAGTTGAAATTAGGATCTGCTAACAGAAAAAATTACCGTAACAGCAAAGAAAGACAAAAGTGTTGGGTTGAGCTAACCAATCTGTTAACTACTATTTGAACGTTATATTTGAAAGTACTACACATTCACGCAAATAAATAAAATATATAACTTATTTTATAATATCTTTAACAATTTCTTTCATTTGAAAAAATATAAAATCCTATTTTTCCTATTTTCGGTACAATTTTTTATGTGATGTATCGGAACAGACACGATGTATCAAGACATTGAGTGATGTATTCAAAATCGAGATGTGATGTTAAAGAATGACAAAAGTCTCATATTGGTGATTAATGAGATGGGTGGACTCTTTATAAGGCATGGACAATCCTCCTCCCTTTGAGCTAGTTTTTGGGGTGTGAGTTAGGCCTAAGACCTAATTTCACATGGTATCAGAGCAGGGCCCGTCTCACCCGATGTTGGGGTCCCCAAAATTAAAATTGCCCACGCACTGGGCGTGAGGTGGAGTGTTAAAGAATGACAAAAGTCTCACATCGGGGCAATCCTCCTCCCTTTGAGCTAGCTTTTGGGGTATGAGTTAGGCGTAAGACCTAATTTCACAGATGTATTGAAGAGCTGAGCTAAATATCAAAAATCAGGAGGTAATGTATAGGAACATTTTGGGATGCATCTGAATTCTATCAAATTCAAGAGATTTTTTATAATTTTAAAAAGAAGAAAAATATAATGTAATTTGTGTGAAATTTCCTTTTAAAAAATGCTAATTAAGTTGCTCTGCTTATGAAAAATTGGAATGCTGTAAATACGCCCATTATACATTCATGACCGAAGATAGAATGCATCTAATCATTTTTCTTTATTCTATTGCGTACCTTTCATAATCATGTTTTTATGGATCGAGGCGAGTTAGATTTGAGAGAGGCGAAAAATCAAAGGTTTGTTGTGTTTGGTGAGGAGCCACATGTAGTGAAGGGGTGTCAATCGACACCCATTCGTCGAAAAAGTTCCTCGTGTAGTTAGAATAATTTTTTTTTTATGTATATCTATATTACATACTGACACTCTTTGATTTCTATACGATTTTATTTTTTTATATTTTGACATTTCTTAAATTAAATTTTAGCTCTACCACTGATTATATCAGAAATATAATTAACATAAGTGTTTTAAATCAATAAATACAATTATATAAACAAAATAGGCAATCGAAATTGGGAAGAGAGGAGAGAGGTGAGCAAATTTTGAAACGAAGAAAGAGGTTAAATACGTATTTATTATGTATTTCATGATAAATTAATTTGTGTATTAATTTGTCGCAGTATTTGTATTTATATGTTACCACTTACCATGTATGTTAGTATTTGTTTTGTATCTATATTTATATTTTAAAAAGATTACGCATTTGATACAACGTGGTAAAATATATAACGAATTATCATTTCATATTGAAATCTTTAATATCATAATTTTGGTATTATGGTATTTGGTGTAATATATGATATATTTTTTTAAATATTTTTTGGTATCCGATACGATATTTGACATTTCAAAATAATGTGTCCGAATATCGAATACCATATTGAGTATATATATAGTTACATAAATAACATATATTATTATTATTATTATTATTAAAATTTTAACAAATATGAAACGTAATAGTCGTATAAACTAAATGCTTAGAAGTTGAAATTTTAACTATCTGTTTTGATTGAAATTTAATTGATTAACAAAGGAGTTGTTTGTACTTTATTTTGAATATATATTTCTATGTATAATGTGTTAGAATGCTACAATTGAAACCTCTTTTTTTAATTATAGAAGTCATAATACTCTATTATGTAAGTATATATTAGTCGAACAAACTATATTTATAAATTACCATAAAATAAAATATCGAAATCAAACTTTAAAATATCAAATCATATCAAGTTAAATAAAAATAATAATAATATAATATTTTAAAAATCAAATACTAAAATTATTATAACAAAACTTTAAAATACCAAACCATATATACCGTACCGTACCATGTCCCTAGAAAGAGAGCAGAATGCAAAGCGAGATAAATTTACAATAAAATGCTATCTGATGCTAAGCATCGTAATTATATTAAATTATAGTTATATATCGTAAATATAAATCATATATTTATATTACGTAACGTTCTTTAAAAAAATTAAATCTACTTATTCTATGACAAAGTTTGATTGTATTGACACTAAGATAAAACACAATGTCCCACCTGAGATGAGTGCCAGAATGTTCTTTTGACAATTTTTAACACTTTTGTCCACTACATTATTATTATTATTATTATTATTATTATTATTATTATTATTATAATAGTTGTTAAGCAAAATAAATAAGTCGGTGCTTATACTTCCTCTTTTATATATACAGTTAAAATTGTTTAACCGACAATCAGAGGCTACTTATCGTATATTTTGGGTAAACAACTTTGTTTAGTGATCATTAATATTTAGAAATTAAAAAAATGATGTGTATTACGCCTGCTTTAATAATTTGGATGACTCCAATTTATCCTACGTCTTTTTCAACTTGTCGATTAATTTCTTCATGTATTACATTGTTAAGGGTCCAGCCCATTTGTTATATTTTTTTTATAAGTGAAAGCCCAATCACTTATTGATGGGTGGCCATATGTTTTGACCTTTGTTGACTTCTTTTAGAAGTCTTTGGGAGCTGCTGTTTTCTTCTTGGTGTTTGACGTGAAGAAAAAAATTGAGAGAGTGTGAGATAGAGAGAGAAGCAGATTTTTGAGAGAGGGTTTGAGAGCAGATTTTCTGGACAATCTTGACAAAATTTCAGTTCTCCGGAGATCCGACCGTTGGATCGTTCTGAAATTTTCACAGCTGGTTCACAACATATAGCACTACATCTTGATGGTTCAGATCGTCAATCGGAGCTCTTGATCGTCTGTTATTGCAGCTGGTGTAACCTGCGTTTTTGGGTGATATTTCCCAATTTCTCTTCTCTTTTGTGTTGGCTGTATGTTGTTGTTGGTGGGCTGTGACATCCTTGTAGACTGATTTAGGTGTTTTTACCCTCAATTTGCATAATAAGAGAAGAAGAAGGGTGGACTCCTACAAGTCCCGTGGTTTTTATCCTTCACACCGAAGGGGTTTTCCACGTATAAATCTCGTGTGTCACTTGCATATTTATTATTCATATTTGCTTGTGATTTTTTGATGTGTTGCTGATTTGAGCTTGGTTAATCTAGTGGTGAATTTCTTTTGGTTAATTGGGTGAAGTATATTTGGTTGATTGTCTTGAAGTCGATCCTTGTAGGTGTTGTATCCTACTTGTGTTGTTTTGCGCCTCCCCCTACATTTGGTATCAGAGCGGAGTGTTAAACCATAGACATGGAGCATGAAAATAACTCTATGGTTAAACTGACATCAACCAATTATTCCATTTGGCGTCCGATGATGGAAGATTTGCTATATTGCAAGGATTTGTTTGACCCAATTGATGTGGATAAAACAAAGAAAGATGACCAGTCCACTAAGCCAGAGAAGATGACAGATAAAGAATGGGAAAAGCTGAAGAGAAAGACCTTGGGGACAATCAGACAGTGGATTGATATTAGCATATTCAATCATGTATCCCAGGAGACTGAGCCGCTTGAACTATGGAGAAAATTGGAGGGTCTTTATGAGAGGAAGACCGCTCATAACAAGGCCTCGTTGATTAACAGGCTTGTTAATCTCAAGTTGAAGCCAGGGAAGTCTGTTTCTGAGCATCTTAGCGACTTTCAAGATATTATTAACAAGTTGACTGTTATGAAAATTGTTCTTGATGATGAGTTGCAGGCTTTATTCCTCTTGAGTTCTTTGCCAGACAGTTGGGAAACTTTGGTTGTGTCCATCAGCAACTCAGCTCCAGATGGTACGCTTTCATTGGATGTCATCAAAGAGAGCATGTTCAATGAAGAGCTTAGAATAAAGGAGATGGGTGTTGATATTTCGCAGGCACTTGTGGTAGAGAATAGAGGAAGAAGCAAGAGTAGAGGTCCCAAAGGGCGTGGCAAGTCAAAGTATAGGTCAAAGTCCAAGGATGGGAGAGAACCTACGATATGCCACTATTGTAGCAAGCCTGGCCACATTCAAAAGTATTGCTACAAGTTGAAAAGAGACCAGCAAAATAAGAAAAATGACCATCATAAAGAGGGTGATGACAAGAATACAGCTGCTACAACTTCTAGTTCTGATAATCCTGTTTCTTTGATATGTGCTATTGGAGAGTGTTGTCATGTTGATAGTTCTGACACTGAATGGCTTATAGATACAGGAGCTTCCTATCATTGTGTTCCTAATAAGGAGTACTTTATTGACTACCGAACTGGAGATTTTGGTAGTGTGAAGATGGGGAACCAGAGCTCAGCAAGTATTGTTGGCATTGGAGATATTCGAGTCCAAACCAATGTTGGGTGCTATTTGACGTTGAGAGATGTTCGCCACATTCCAGATTTACGCCTCAATTTATTGTCTGCTAATGTACTTGATGAAGAGGGTTACAAGAACACTTTTGGTGAGGGTAAATGGAAATTGTCTAAGGGTTCCTTGATTGTTGCTCGTGGCAAGCTTTGTTGCACCTTGTATAAGACACATTTGAAAGTGTGTAGTGGTGAGTTGAATGCTATTGAGGAGAAAACTTCTTCTAACTTATGGAACCGAAGATTGGGGAATGTTAGTGAGAAGGGTATAAAACTGTTGGCCGGTAAGTCTCTTATTCCTGCTGATGTTACTATTTCACTTGACCCTTGTGATCATTGTTTAGCAGGAAAGCAACACAGAGTTTCTTTTCCGAGGACATCTACAAGAAAGAAAGTGAAGTTAGAGTTGGTTTACTCTGATGTGTGTGGTCCCATAGAGGTGGAATCACTTGGTGGTAACAAATACTTTGGTACTTTTATTGATGATGCTACTCGGAGAACTTGGGTTTATATGATGAAGCACAAAAGTGAGGTGTTCGGTATCTTACAGAAGTTTCATGCAATGGTTGAAAGGGAGACAGATTGCAAACTGAAGCGTCTTCGAACTGATAATGGAGGTGAATACACTTCAAATGAGATTAAAGCATATTGCTCAAGGTATGGCATTCGACATGAGAGAACAGAACCGGGTACCCCACAACACAATGGCATTGCCGAGAGGATGAACAGAACCATTATTGAGAAAATGAGATGCATGCTTAGAATGTCCAATCTTTCTAAGTCATTTTGGGGTGAAACAGTTGGAACTGCTGTGTATTTGATAAATAGAGCACCATCATTTTTGGAGTTTGAGATTCCCGAGAATTTGGTTTGGGAAAGACCCCTCTTATTCTCACTTGAGGGTGTTTGGATGCAAGGCTTTTATGCATGTGCCAAAGGAACATAGATTGAAGCTTGATTTCAAGACTGCTCCTTGTGTGTTTGTTGGATATGGTGATGAAGAGTTTGGTTACAGACTTTATGATCCAGCAAAGCAAAAAGTTGTGAGAAGTAGAGATGTTGTCTTTTATGAGCACGAGATGGGTTTTCATCTCTTGGGTGCTGATAAGACTTATTATTCTAATTTCTCTCATGATGTTATTGATATGCCCATGCCTCATGTTTCTGCTTCAGATGATCAATTAACAGGTGATGCTCCAGAGGATGGTCATGAAATTGCTCATAAACATGACCATATTGAAGAGGTACAACCTGATGTTGTTGTACCACAACCTGATGATGAAGCTGTAGATGTTCAACATGGAGAGTCTTCTAATCAGGGGGAGAAATCCAGCCCACATGTAGAAGAGCCAACACTTAGAAAATCGACCAGAGTTCGTCAACCTTCAAGACTTTATCCAAGTTCAGAATACATCCTAATCACTGATGAGGGGGAGCCTGAAAGCCTTCAAGAGGTCTTGTCACATTCAGACAAAGACCATTGGCTCAAGGCTATGCAAGAGGAGATGGATTCTTTGAAGAAGAATGAAACCTATGACTTGGTGAAGCCTCCAAAAGGGAAGAAAGTCTTGAAGAACAGGTGGTTGTTTAAGAACAAGAAAGATGACAACAAGCTAGTGAAGCGGAAGGCAAGATTAGTGGTGAAGGGATGCCATCAGAAAAAGGGCATCGACTTCGATGAGATTTTTGCACCGGTGGTGAAGATGACTTCCATTCGTATGATTTTGGGACTAGCTGCCTGTTTAAATCTTGAACTTGAACAACTTGATGTTAAAACTGCTTTCTTATATGATGATTTGCATGAGGAGATTTACATGGAACAGCCGGAAGGATTTGAAGTTAAGGGAAAAGAGAATTTTGTTTGCAAGTTGAAAAAGAGTCTTTATGGACTCAAGCAAGCACCAAGGCAAGTATCACAAGTTTGATTCCTTCATGAGTAGTAATGAGTACAAGCGGACTACTGCAGATCCTTGTGTGTATTTTAGAAAATTCTCTGAAGGTAACTTCATTATCCTTTGCTTGTATGTTGATGATATGTTGATTGTGGGACAAGATGTTGAGATGATTTGCAGGTTGAAAGAGGATTTGTCAAAGTCCTTTGATATGAAAGATTTGGGTCCTGCGAAGCAAATTCTTGGTATGGAAATTACTCGTGATAGAAAAGCTGGTAAGCTTTGGTTGTCACAAGAAAAGTATATTGAACGGGTGCTTGAAATGTTCAATATGAAGAATGCCAAGCCAGTTAATACACCACTTGCAGCCCATTTCAAGTTGAGCAAGCGTTGTTGTCCTACAACCGAGAAAGAAAAGGAAAGTATGTCTCATATTCCTTACTCCTTTGCTGTTGGTTCATTGATGTATGCCATGGTGTGTACAAGACCGGATATAGCACATGCTGTTGTATTGGTTAGCAGATACTTGGCAAATCCGAGCAAGGTTCATTGGGAAGCTGTAAAGTTCATCTTAAGATATTTGCGAGGCACATCAAATCTGAGTTTGTGTTTTGGAGGTGGTGAGCCTATTCTTGAGGGATTTACAGATGCTGACATGGCTGGAGATCTTGATAACCGGAAGTCTACCTCGGGTTACTTGTTCAAATTTGCAGGGGGAGCCATTTCATGGCAATCCAAGCTACAGAAGTGTGTAGCGTTGTCTACAACCGAGGCAGAATATATAGCAGCAGTGGAAGCAAGCAAAGAAATGCTTTGGTTAAAGCGTTTCCTTCAAGAGTTAGGTTTGAAGCAAAGTGAGTATGCTGTGTTTTGTGATAGTCAAAGTGCTATGGACTTGAGCAAAAACAGCATGTACCATGCTCGCACAAAGCATATTGATGTGAGATATCATTGGTTGCGTGTTGTCATTGAAGAGCGACTAATGCAGTTGAAGAAGATTCACACCAACAAGAATGGTGCTGATATGTTGACAAAGGTGGTCCCTGGAAGCAAGCTTGAATTTTGTTCCAAGCTTGCAGGTATGTCTTCTTGATGACCTTTTATGTTTGTTCTCCCCGAACTGGGCTGGAGGGGGAGATTGTTAAGGGTCCAGCCCATTTGTTATATTTTTTCGGAAAAGGGCCTAAAATACCCTCGAAGTATTGAAAATGGTACACAATTACCCTCCATCCACCTATTGGCCCCCAAATACCCTTCACATCCACCTTTGGGTCCAAATTTACCCCTTCATTAACGGACCAATTATTAAATAATAATTTTTAATTACGTGGCACTCAACCATTGGTTGTAATTTAATTATTTAAAATAATTTTAAACCCACCCATTTTAATTAAACCCGCCCCACTTGACCCAATTTAAAAAGAAAACCATTTAATTAAAATACCTAAAACTTTATTCCTCCAATCTTCATAACTTCCATAAACTCCATTGTTGTCTTCTTCTTCTTCATGAAGAAAATGTCAACTTGTTCTTCGATTTCTTCAATTAAGAGTGTAGGAAATGTGATTGATTGAAAACAGACTTCCACTGTTCCCTACTGGTGGATTTTGCGTTTAGGACACTCTCTCTATTCTTCCCGGTTCTTGAAACTGAAAGATAAACCAAAAAATCCCTTTGGCTTTAGGCTAACTTTTTATAAGCTAATTAAACTAACTGATAAGTAGTTTGATTTATAAATCAATAAAATATTCAAGCATAACTATAATTTTGAAGGCTTCTAAGCACTTTTCTAACTCTTATGTTCTTGATATTTTAATAATCTATTAAAATATAACTTTTTAATAATAAAATAAGAAGTAATCATTTATCATCACCCTTTTACAAAATAGTGTAATTGCATTTATGTAATTTCCTACACACTTAACTGAAGAAATCGAAGAAGAAGTTGACATTTTCTTTATGAAGAAGAAGAAGACAACAATGGAGTCTATGGAAGTTATGAAAATTGGAGGAATAAAGTTTTAGGTATTTTAATTAAATGTTTTTTTTTTAATTGGGTCAAGTGGGGCGGGTTTAATTAAAATGGGTGGGTTTAAAATTATTTTAAATAATTAAATTACAACCAATGGTTGAGTGCCACGTAATTAAAAATTATTATTTAATTATTTTTAATTTTGGTCCGTTAATGAAGGAGTAAATTTGGACTCAAAGGTGGATGTGAAGGGTATTTGGGGGCCAATAGGTGGATGGAGGGTAATTGTGTACCATTTTCAATACTTCGAGGTATTTTAGGCCCTTTTCCGTATTTTTTTTAAGTGAAAGCCCAATCACTTATTGATGGGTGGCCCATATGTTTTGGGCTTTGTTGACTTCTTCTAGAAGTCTTTGGGAGCTGCTGTTTTCTTCTTGGTGTTTGACGTGAAGAAAAAAATTGAGAGAGTGTAAGATTGAGAGAGTGTGAGATAGAGAGAGAAGCAGATTTTTGAGAGAGGGTTTGAGAGCAGATTTTCTGGACAGCCTTGACAAAATTTCAGTTCTCCGGAGATCCGACCGTTGGATCGTTCTGAAATTTTCACAGCTGGTTCACAACATATAGCACTACATCTTAATGGTTCAGATCGTCAATCGGAGCTCTTGATCGTCTGTTATTGCAGCTGGTGTAACCTGCGTTTTTGGGTGATATTTCCCAATTTCTCTTCTCTTTTGTGTTGGCTCTTATGTATGTTGTTGTTGGTGGGCTGTGACATCCTTGTAGACTGATTTGTGTTTTTACCCTCAATTTGCATAATAAGAGAAGAAGAAGGGTGGACTCCTACAAGTCCCGTGGTTTTATCCTTCACACCGAAGGGGTTTTCCACGTATAAATCTCGTGTGTCACTTGCATATTTATTATTCATATTTGCTTGTGATTTTTTGATGTGTTGCTGATTTGAGCTTGGTTAATCTAGTGGTGAATTTCTTTTGGTAAATTGGGTGAAATATATTTGGTTGATTGTCTTGAAGTCGATCCTTGTAGGTGTTGTATCTTACTTGTGTTGTTTTGCGCCTCCCCCTACAGACATATTATTATAATTATTATTTTGAACTCCTTTCGTTAGTAAAAATGTCATCTTTAAAATATTAATTCATATTATTTGGTAATCCAAGTTTTACTCATTTTGGAACCTATCATTCTACCAATGATCCAATTTTCAAATTTTAAACTAAAGTAACCTCCGAAGAGTATATTGTTCATTTGTTCAACAACGTACTCATCAATTTCAAAGATATTAAGCTCATGTTTTATTGTAAATTTTGAAGTCCGTATTTTCTTTTTTTCATGAATTATGGTCATTTTATTAAATTAAGTTATTATGGTTAATTAAAACTCATTAAAAGTAATTGATGGTATAGAAATTTTTGCAGACGGGGATCGTACACCAAACTTAAACTCTTAACAAAATATTTGATTGAAAGATATTTTTAAACATTTTTATTAATATTCAAAAGTATTTAAAGATGTCAATAATTTTGAACAAAACTAATTATTTCTTATCAAATTTAAAAATATTTTCAATATTTTTCTAAATTCTTTTTATTAAAAGTCTCACGCTCTTATGAGAATTTGATGAATTTAGTTTATTAAATAAAAATATATTTTTAAAATTATCGATAAAGTATTTTGTCGATGTATTTACTACTAAAGAAATAAAGAAACGAGAAAAAGGTTTGATATGAGTTGGAGGCAGCAAATGAATTGAATACAAAACAATTTATGGTGTTATCCTTCTTTAAATTTTCTCAATGAAATACCAAACTAAACATTTTTCATTAAAAAAGTTGTGGAGTAATATTAATTTATTATAATGCTACCTAACTTTTTTTAATGCAAATTCTGCCATTCTTTTATGGAAAAATAAAAAGGAGAAAATTAATGTTGAAGCACCTATCTTTGTGATCTACTGATGTACTCAGAGTTTAAACAATTTAAAAGCGCATTACTTCTTTTGGCAAAAAAGATTCTAACAACATTTAATTCTTTAGTTGTACAATTTACAGCCAAATAAACATAGAAAGAACACAGGAAAAAGGTTTCATGTGAATTTGGAGGCAGATAGCTTTACAGAAATAAACACTCGACTCGTTTGAAAATAAGTTATGATAAAATTAGTTATAATAGAACAAATTTATGTTGAAATTAGTTATGATAAGATAAGTTATATTGAAATTATACGAGCTGTTTGTTTATAAAATTACTCTTTACTTTATTTAGTTTTTTATATTTTCTTTGTAAACGTAATTATTTATTTTTAAAAACAAAAAAAAATCATCTTATTTAGTTTAACTATTTTTTGTATGTGCACTCGCATGATGATACCGTATGTATTTAAAAATATTTCCATAAGGGTATTTTTTCCCCAACATTTCACTCAATTATAGTTGACTTACGAACATGTATATCTGAGATATATATTTTGTGTTTATTGATTCAGTTTAAGCACCAAATGTAATTATGGCTCCTGTTAATTATAATTTGTTTATTTGATTTTATTTAATATAGAGTTTAAAAAATATTAATTTTTTAATAAAATTTGTGATTTTACATTAAAGATTTAGCATATATTAAATTATCTTTAGTCCTTCGTCTTAAACAAGCACCTAAAAAATTAAAATTAAAAAACTTTTAAAATAATGTTCTTTGTTAAATAATTTTTTGAAATAAACAAATTAAAACAGATGAATGTTGTTATCAAAATAATCGAAGTAAATTATATACCTATATAGGTAAGGAATTCGCTACTATGCAAAATGAGTTTGATCTTTAATTTTTATTCTATTTTTATTCTTAATTTTTAAGAACGTAAGGTATAATTTATAAAATATTACAAGACAAAAAATTGATTTTATACCTTGCAAAAAGTTTTTTTTACTGGAAAACAAAATATTAGGCCTTCACAAAATAGAGTCAAAAGGCCAATGACCCATTAGCATAGGAGTGTGCATGATATGCTATCGTAAAATATTTTAAATTTTGCTAACAATAATTTTGATTTTCAGTATCTACGAGTATTATATCATTATTATATTAAAATAGTTTGATATGGTTCAATATTATCAATTTTAATTATATCATTGTTCAATAATCATAATTCACTTGATTTTGACTTACGTTTATTTATATAATAAAGAATTATAACTTTAATTTTTTAAACGTTCTCAATCATATTAGACTAACAATTACTTCCTTCGTTTCGTTTCATATGTTATTCTTTTTCATTATTAGTTAGACCACAATACTTGTTATTTTATAAAATTTATGCATAAATAACTATATTTTGTCTATTATATACTTGAGTAGTTAATTAATCTTAAAAATGTATTCATTATTTATTATAAAGTTGACTAAAATATATTTGTTGTTGATTGTTAGATCGCAAGACACATATTATTAATCTCTTTCAAAAGTTTAATGTGCATATAGTAAGATAAATTGATAAATTCTATATCGCGTTTTTGGTTGTACAATTTATTAATACACCATATAGTATCATGCCCACTCTTAGGTCGTTGCCTGTATTGTTAAACGATCAAAAAATTTGATCAGAATTTAATTAAAAAATTAAAAAAATTGTAATATCTTTTTTATTTTAAAATATCTTTTTTCATTTTTTAGTTGAAATATATTAAACTTGAAAGGATAAATATATTAAAAAGTAAAATAATATAGATAAAATATGATCAAATTCTAACTAAATTTTCTGGCCAAAAAATTTCTCTAAAGACCATTAATATTGTGTTATCCTTTTAAATTTTCTCAACGGGACATGCTGAAACACCAACCTAATTTTTTCATTAGCAATATTAATTTCTTATCGTAAAAGGTCCCCTAGACATATCCGTAGGGCTGATTTAGTATGCCAATAAAATGAAAATGGACTAAAAAATATTTTAATTTTGATCAAAATTATTGTTACGATATTAAATTTTACGAAGAACTTTTTATTCTGAATTATTTAATTGTGTATTTTAAAGGTATATATGTGCTCACATAGACATATTACTACTTATAGTTATGCATTGTCTTTTATGTCTATGCGGGCACATGTATATATTTAAAATACATTACTAAATAGTGCATAGGATAAAACGTCTTTTTCAAAATTTGATATCGTAACAACAATTTCGATCAAAGTTTAGATATATTTCAAACATTTTACCCCGTGATAAACAATAGTAATAATTTTAGAATAAAATGTAAAATTATTTATAATTTTTATTCACCCCGTGTTTGATTGATATTTTGATTATTTTCGCTATCTCTAATCCACTTTTCAGCTCTCACCTATTAAAAAATAATTATTGAATTAATGAATTTACTATTTTATATTTATTAATTATGAAGTAAATGAATTAAAATTTAAAATTTAAAAAAATATTTACTTTTTTCAAAATAATTAATTAAAGGTATAAAAGATATAAAAAAAATAGATAATAATTTCATGGGATGCACTAAAATAGTAGGATTAACTATCCAATATAAAAGATAACAATCATAAAAGGCTATATTTTTAATTGATGAAAAGAGATTGATTATATCATTATGGAGGAGTATATTTAAGTATCTAACTACCTTGCATTTTTCTAGATCTTCTTTTGAGAATGTTATTTTTAATTTGTTTTCTACTCATTAAATAGATTTTACAATAGTTTTTCAGTTAATTTTTAATAAAATGTTTGTTTTTTTTTGTTTTTTCAAAAATTGTGATTTCCTTCGGTGTAAACTAAATTTTTTTCGCAGAGAATATTATTTTAATTTTGTTTATTAATCATATTTTTAAGATCATTTGCATTTTTGCTCCATTTTGTGTTCATCTCTAATTTTTGTTTTTCTAGATATTTTTTCGCATAAATTTATATTTTCATATCATAATATCATGTCACCCCACTGGATACAATTCAATTGCTAAATCAAAATTTAAAATATAAACTAGGGTGATAATGTTGAGCCTAACGAATAATAAATCAATTAATTAAATGGGTCAAGTGATTAACCAGTGGTGGGGGATGCTAACCACATGCTTGGGTTGTTAGTTGCTCAATCAGTTTATCATTGCTGGCTTTTCAAGTATATTGGATAATATTCATTATTAGCTAATTTGATGTTTGATTATATATCTATTAAGTGCATGTCTACGTTAGTTACTAACTGGAAAATGGTGTGTGCCCTACATTTCAAGCTCTAATTGTGATGTTGATGATATCAATAATTCTTTCCATATTTTTTATTTTTTTTAAATTGTTCTAGACATAATTGAGAGATGAGAATGATAGACCTGGACAGGGTTAATAAGCGATCAATAAGACTCATGGTCTAGGTTCGTGACCTCCATAGCACTTTCGCAGATGATGCCTAAGGTCGGCTCGAGTGGTCGTCAATCATACATCATACTTCGCTGCTGCGAAGGCCTATGTTCGTGATTATTTTTACTCTATATATTTTATTTAAGCAGATGATCTATCGAAAATAGTCTCTCTATCTTTACAAAATAATAATAAAATTGTGTACTTATGATACACCACCCTCTCTACCCCACTTATAAAATTATATTGAGACTTAGGGCCCGTTTGGCCATAAATTTTCCAAATAATATTTGGGAAAAATTTGGCAAATAATGTTTGTCCATACAATTTGTCATTATTTGGCAAATATTTTTGGCAAATATCCAAATTTCCAATACTAGTTTTTCTAGTATTTGGGTCAAATCTCATTATTTGGGATATTTTGAAAATTAAAATTTTACCCCAATCTATCTTTTACAAAAACACTCTCTCTAGTAGTTGCTTGCGTTGTATTATATAATTTTTTACGTGAATACCAAAATAGTGATGAAATATTTAGTGAATATTAAATAATGATATGATTGTTGATGAAAATTATTAAAAATTGACTCTAGGTAAACAAAATCATGTGTTTTGTCTACTTCACGATGTATGGAATAATTCTTGTTGCACTCACTCCAGATTACCACATTGCTTTAGTGTCATGGACACTATTTGTTATTGTTGTAACGAACATCCAATTGACTTGTAATACAAACTTTTAGTTAGTTTTGATAGTTTTAAAACTTGTGAGTATAAATTATATTTTTCTAAAAAGGTGAAATATATTTCCCAAATTCTATGACCAAACACATGGTGAAATTTCACCCAAATTTTCACTCAAATAATATTTGCCAATAATATTTGAAAATCTATGGTCAAACGCTAGCTAAGTATGTTTTTATATTTATGTACATTTCCCTTTTATGTTCTTTATAGTGCAGTAGCACAGTTAAATTAGGTATCACTCAATTGTCAGCATGACATATAGTCCAGAGTCCAGACAAGTGAGAAAATGATATTCTTGCAGTTTAATTTTTAGACACAGCTAAGATATATATGTCTGGATATGTATAATTTGATAGCCAATGGTAGGTCTTAACTTTAAAGGCTTTGTCATGATCATTTTATTACTAATAATACCATTCTTGTTATTATTATTATTATTATTATCACTTTCATTATCATCGTTATATATTGGAAATTATTTTTAAATGGAACGTTAAGAAAGAAAGATAAGAAGGCATAAAGTGGAATAAGACTTAACTTGCCCTTGATGGAACATCTAGTGAGCTGACGTTTCTACCGCAAATTTCATTTTCTTCTATACTTGATAAAAATAAGAAATTATATTGGCATATATATGGTCCTTTTTTTGTTTTGTTTTCTATCGAGTGTTTGATATCTACGTTATAACTCTATTAAAGCTGAATTCATGCAAGAAGTTTTACATTGGGGTAAAGTACTCCCTAACAAAGGTGACTTCCTAGCTAGGGGGACTAAAACTCGTGACCTCTGGTTAAGATGAATGACTACTCAATACTTATCACTGCACTACAATTCACATACACACATATATATATACCTACATAAATTTCATGGTGTTAAGAGCTAATTGTATTCATACTCTTTCCCAAAATCATATGAAAATCTCTTAATAGGATCTTGTATACATAAGAAAACCTAAGGATACATAGCTCATGTTTGCGAATGAAACATTATTTAATGAGAGGGATGTATATGAAAGGGGAGGAAAGTATTTGAGAGGAGAGAGATGTATACGAGAGGGGAGGAAAGTATTTGAGAGGAGAGGGATGTATACAAGAGGGAAGGGATGTATATGAGAGGGGATGAAAGTATTCGTGAGGATAGGTATGTATACGAGAGGGGAGGAAAGTATTCGAGAGGATAGGGAGGTATACGAGAGGTCGTAGAGACGAAACCAATTTTAGGAGTTCTAAATTTTAGGATAGTAAAGGAAAATATTGCAAAGCATGTTCCCTTATTTATGTATTTTTAAAAAAAGAGACAAATGTTTGTTGATAGTGCGATTCAAACCCACAACACCGATGTAGTAAGCATTTCCACATCTTTGTACTTACCATTGAGCAAATTAATTAACTTATTACTTACCATTGAGCAAATTAATTAATATATATATATATATATATATTTTTTTTTATTTATTTATTTAATTTTCTAGTATAAAAATACAAGATCTGCACAAAAACTAAGATTTGATCGAACCCACGAACCCTCACTCAACTCCTGAGTGAATAAAAATGTATGAAAAGGAGATTTTTGTAAAAAAAAGTTTAATAATAAAAATCTTTAAAATTATATATGATAAAATAAGATACCTATTTATGTCATTTTTCCTCAAAATGGTAATTATTTGAATGGGTCTGGAAGGTGACGAACTGCCCATATATGATTTTGCATCACCCAACACCAACTGTAATGGTGGGGTGAAAATGGGGTCTGCTTTGGCCTGTGGCTGTGGGGCATTCTATATTTATTTACATATATATATACTAGTTGTTAGGAACATCTACTCACCAAGAGTTTGTGTAAATAGTGATATTACGGGATATTGCTTCGTCGATTTCTTTTTAACTAATATATATATAGAAAGACATAATAATTAATAAGTGCGAAAAGTAAAAATATTGAGTGCAAATATATATGAAAAGAAAATGACATTGGTTGTTATTATAGTAATTTATTTATTTATTTGTCTAATTAAGTGCAAAAAACAAAAATATTGAGTGCAAGTATATATGAAAAGAAAATGATATTGGTTGTTATTATAGTAACTTTTTTTTTTATATTTGTCTACTTTTTCAAATTAATGTATATATTTCTTAGAATAAACTATTTATTTGTGTGATAAATTAATCTGCTTTAAAATTGAAGTTTCAAGTTAAGCTTTAAAATCTAAGATTTTTTTTAAATCGAAAACAGTTTACACTTTTTTGTATACTTATATACATTTAATTCAAACTAAGAGAGCAATGAAGGAGAGCTAAAGAGAAGCAAGACGATTCAATGAATCTTTTTCATCAAAAAATTGTGCTGAATTTCCGATGGTAATTAAGATTAAAAATTATTAAAGTATTTATTTGAAATTCAAATCCTAAACACAATACTCTGATATTTTATCTAATATATGGTTTAGAAATTTATGCGCCCCCACCTCGATGAATTTGTAAAGCAATCGTAAAAAGAAGTAATAAAAAAGAGTTGGAAACATTGGCCAGGAAGTGGTTCAATTGGTTAGACATCTCTACTTTTCTAAGTATTAGTAGTTCAAAGTTCAACTCACACCAAAAAAGTAAACAACTAGATCCTTTGGGATGATGTGGATTAAGGAATATTCAATGTTAGTGCTATATTATTATAATAAAGAATATATATATATATATATATATATATATATAAATGCAAACCATAAGAATTAATAATAGTATAGATTAAAATGGATTGTGGTGCAATGAGATTATTTCACTCTTAATTAAAGGTATCAGATTTGAATTCTGAGTATGGAGAAAATTATGTTGGAAAAGTCATCTTGAAACGGACCATGTAATGTGCGATTCAAATTTAATCAGGGCTCTAATATGAGCTACGAACACCACATGAAAAAAAATAATGGAAAGTACTGCCATTGCACGAAGGTAACTATTCGATACCTATGTTCACTTGTCTGCAATAAAATTTATGGTTTAAAAATAAAAATCAAATATGTGTTTGATTATAATATTTATATTAATTGATTTATAATCTTAGCACAAATTACTCTAATTATATAAATATCATATTCACATGCATTAGGAATGAATAAGTGATGTTAAAAACGACGTATAAAAAAAATATTATTTTCATGAATATGCTAAGGGGTTGTTGGTAGAGTATATAAGAATAATGTAAAATATGATGCGTTAGTAATGCTTGTATTAATAATACTTGTATTAGTTATGTAAGCATCTTTTCTAATACATTATTTGGTTTGATGTATTAGAAATAACAAATCTTACATAATTTCTATTAAAAAATATATGTTTACAAATATACCCTTCACACTTTATTTATTTGTACACTTCCTTTACAACAATGTTCTTTCCTAAAACATCAAAAAATATTTTTTGCTAAAACATCATTAACTCTTCTTCTTCTTCTTCTTTTCAAAGATAATATTAAATAGTTATAATATTGCGTCAAAATATTTTGTGAAAAGTTGGCAAATAATTTTTTATCAAATTTATCGTCGTTTCATTAAATTATACAGAAATTAGATTATTTTTAATTAAAAAGAGATACTTAAGAGGTGATAAAGCCTATTAAGACATCAAAAATTTAAAAGACATCTAAAATCAAATAAAAAAAAAACTTATGACAACAAAGAAAATGAAAAAGCTTTAGGGATGGTTTTGTAATCATTTAATCTAATGCAAGTATTAAAATGTTGTCTATTACTAATACCTAGTATCCCTTGGTATTACATAGCATGAAAAAGTGTACCAAACAAGGTACTACTAATAATGCATTATATTTTCTAATACACTCTACCAAACGACTTCCGGCGGCGACTATTGCCTTTAAAAAATAAGGTTTATGTCTTAGTCCCCCAAATTTTGGGGGTCCCGAATTATCATTAAGAACAAACTATATGTCAATTTTTTGTAGAAAAAAATTGATTAATTATGATAAACATACATACAATTTTATTCACTTTAATATTGTTTATACTTTGTTAAAGATAAGAATTAATAGTGTATTGAATAAAGTAAATTACTATAGAGGAAATCATAACGTGGATCACCTTTGAATTCAGAATCAACATGATTTTATTGTTTACGTATTCATATTATTTATGTATTTAATTTTTTTTTGGGGTATGTATGCATAGTTTGAATATATATCAACATAAACATGTTTTTCTTAAAAACTTAGATTCAATTGTTACTATATCTGTCAATTTTAAGCGTGAATTAAATCGATATTTTACACACATTTGTGAAATATATTCAAATTGATTTGTGTTATGCTATGTAAAAACTAGGGATAATGCACAAGTGCCCCCTCAACCTATGCCAAAAATTTCAGAGACACACTTATACTATACAAAGGTCCTATTACCCCCTGAACTTATTTTATTCATAATATTCTACCCCTTTTCGACTTACGTGACACTATCTTGTGGGCCCAATACTGATTGACTTTTTCTTTCAAACTAGTGTCAAGTAGGTCTAAAGGGGGTAGAAAATTACTTATATAATAAGTTCAGGGAGATAATAGAACCTTAGTATAGTATAAATGTATCTCTGGACTTTCGGACATAGATTGAGGGGGTACTCGTACATTTTCCCTAAAAACTATGACACATACTATGTGGTGTGAGTTATATCCATCCAAACACACAGCAAAAGAGACAGGACAGCCTCCCAAAAGCTAAAAAAAGAAGGAAAAGAGACTATTGGTAGTTGAAAAGTAACAAAAAAACGCGTTATTATATGTCTTATATATGCTCTATTATTCTCCTCTTTTTTTTTCTTTTTTTTTTTATGTCATTTTCTATTTCATTTTTGTTCAATGTATTTTGCAACTACTGATGCTGTTTTTACCATATAAGATTCTTAGAGTTAATACCTCAGATGGTCACTCAACTTTGGACTATTCTCTTAGAAAGTCACTCAACTTTCAATTTTTCCTCAAAAGTCACTCAACTATGCACTCTTCTCTCAGAAAGTTACTCAACTTTCAATTTTCCCTCAAAAGTCACTCAACTATCCACTCTTTCCTCAGAAAGTCACTCAACTATCCATTCTTTCCTCAGAAAGTCACTCAATCTATTAAATTATTTTTAATTAAAATTTATTGATATTAATTATTTATATAACAAACCAAAAATTTTAAAAAATTAATTAATCATTTAGTGATCCACCCACCTAACCCGACCCATTAAAAAATATGATATGACCAATTTTATTTTATCTTTAATCCTAAATTAATCTATCCTAATTCAAGGTTAAAGAGAGGGATTAATTTATTGATATTAATTATTTATATAACAAACAAAAATTTTAAAAAATAAATTAAATCATTTAGTGATCCACCAACTAACCCGACCCATTAAAAAATATGATATGACCCATTTTATTTTATCTTTAATCCTAAATTAATCTAATCCTAATTCAAGGTTAAAGAGAGGGATTAATTTAGGATTAAAGATAAAATAAAATGGGTCATATCATATTTTTTAATGGGTCGGGTTAGGTGGGTGGATCACTAAATGATTTAATTTATTTTTTTAAATTTTTGATTTGTTATATAAATAATTAATATCAATAAATTTTAATTAAAAATAATTTAATAGATTGAGTGACTTTCTGAGGAAAGAATGGATAGTTGAGTGACTTTCTGAGGAAAGAGTGGATAGTTGAGTGACTTTTGAGGGAAAATTGAAAGTTGAGTGACTTTCTGAGAGAAGAGTGCATAGTTGAGTGACTTTTGAGGGAAAATTGAAAGTTGAGTGACTTTCTGAGAGAATAGTGCAAAGTTGAGTGACCATCTGAGGTATTAACTCAAGATTCTTATCCTTCCTTTCATGATTTGCTAACAAACACAACATATCCAAAGTTTCTAAAAAAAAGTAAAACTATTTTATTCCAATAATAAAACAAGATGCATGTGTCATATCCTTTTCATTAATAATTTATTTTGCTTATGTTTTGGTTCTTCAGTACAACCATATAGGAAAAAGTCCCAATATTCAACAAATTGATCATGACTAGTGCACTCGTATTAATGTCAAGACTCAATAGGAGTTTTTCATACGGTTCGTTTCACACTATTTTGCTGATTACTATGTAAAAATAAAATAAAAATATTTAAATTTAACCTCAATTAATATTCTAACTAGATATCTCAATTCGTGTTTTATTTTTTTATCAATTAGTTAAATACTACAACTTATAAAATGTCATCGAGATCCATACAAAATTTATATGTCAGGCAACTATCAAATGTCCACTAGACATTATGAAAATAAGTTGAAATGTTTGACTGTCAATTAAGGTCAAATTAATTGGACTGTCAAGATATATTCTCTAAAAGTTGTTTACTATAGAATTCATGTAAGTTTTGAGTATTGCCTTATAAGTCTCCATTGATTTTAAGAGCGCTTAAAAATATCAAATATATACCATATAAAGTAAAATTTGACTTATGTATATTTTACTTCTTCCAACGAAGGGACACCATGAGAAAATGAAACTTTGTGTCATAAAATATGCTTTTCTCTAATTTAAAGATAACCCGTAGCCATTACAACATCTATCACAGGCTTTGCCGTGGGGTGAATACTTTGTGCAGACTGGATTAACCACCGCACCCCGACCTCCACCCCACTCTCACTGTGTAATAGTCTCCAAACCACACAGAGATGTCTTATATAACAGACTTGATTTAAAAGATATTGAGGGGAATCGATCCAAGTAATGACAATAGTGATTTTTTAAAAGTAGTGATGGCTCATCTCATGGCCCCCACGATTTGGGTCTCTACTCTTTGGGGATGAGAATGACAGTCCCCCATAAAATCAAAGGGTAGACCCAATTGATCATAAGTAGTAATATTTCCTCTTTCCTTTTGATAACTGAGAATGAAATGTATGTATTTCAGTATTTGAGAATCTTTGAAAGAGTAACATGTCAATCACAAACGACGATTTCATGCCGTGCACAAAACGCTCAATAATAAATACCATCATTAATGCCACTCCAGCTTATACGGTATTGAATACTATCATATTAACTTATTAGTCATCGATTTACAAATATATTACACTAACATAGAATCATTAAGATATTCATTATCAATCGTTTTAAAATATTCAAAGGCTAAAAACAACAGAAACAGATAAAATATACGTAGCACAATCGTTTAGATCCTAAGGTCTAGTGACTTTATATATCTAAAGGTAAAATCGTAATTTAATTATTATTATATAATTTTCAAAAGAACTTCTAATTATTTTCTTAATCATAGTCAATAAATATGTTATTTAAAAGTAATTTAAAAATAATAAATTCGTTATTTGACTTTGATTTTTTTTTCTTTTCATTAAAAAGTTGTATAAAATTTAAAAGTAATTATTCAATATAAAGTTAACTCGTTTGATTCTATTCTTTATTTTTCATTTCTCGTTATTAGTCATCAAAGACTAGTGAAATCTTAAAGCATAAAAGTGATTTTACTCTAAACTGGATTTTGTCTCTTTTTTCTTTGTTTGTTCACTTCTTATCAAATAAACATGAAAATTAAAGTTAAATATTATGTAACTTGATTGTAAATTTTTGGTATATTTTTTAATTAAAATAATTAATCATTAATATTACATAGTTTAATTTACAAAAAATTTAAGTATATCCGTTTATTAAATTATTTTTACTAGCTATGAAATTTTTGAACACCTTTAATAAAATTTCTGAGAAGTCAATAAATAAATTAAGAGGCGAAACAAAATGAATATCCACACAAGCTCAACTTTTCATTTTATATCATCTTTTCCATGTCAGTGAAAAGAACACTAGTTGCTAAAACAATTTTTCTCAGTCATTTGAATTTTTCGACAAATTTTTCCATTGAAGAATAGTAGAAATCGTCTAATATTACCTTAGTCTATATAACTTTCTTCTCACTTTTAGCATATCATAACAAAAATGTTTTCTTTTTCATTTTTCCCCTCAATATTAATTAATTATTTATTAAATTATTTTTCAAGATCTAAAATTATATATCAATTAATATGAATATTATGATAAAATACTCGTATTTTTAATCATTAATTTAAGAGAGGTGCAGAATTCAAAGTGATCTTATAAAAATAACCGAAGAAGGTATGACTATAAATGGAACCGACAAAATCTTTTTATAATGAGCCTCAATCAAATGTGAATGACTCCAAGCAACATGGATTGTGATACAGTGATGACCCGCTCTATTCTCAATCAGAAGTCTTAGATTTAAGGGCAACTTCCACATATAGCAAACAAAAAATTCATATTTGTATGCTATAGCAAACTTTGCATAATTGCGCTTCATAGCAAACATAAAACTGTATAATTCGCAATACATATACAAGTGTATAATTCGATGGCCTATTTCGCTGCAATTGTATAATTCGCTATCTTATTTCACTGCAATTGTATAATGCACAATTGTATAATTAACTACCTATTTCGCTGCAATATTAAGTGTATAGCAAGAAGATATATGTTTTTCTCTCGTTTTATACAAAAACAGAAACACAATATATACACTTCTGTTGTATAAAGCTAGACAAAATTGTATTTCACTGCAATTGTATAATTCGCAATTGTATAATTCGTTGACCTTTTTCTCTGCAATATTTGAAGTAAAATGTTTGTAAATTGTATAATTAAGTGTATAACACAAAGATATATATTTTTGCATGTGTATATACAATTTTCTCTCGCTTTATACAAAACAGAAACAGAATTATACACTTCTGTGTATAAAGCGAGAGAGGTGAGCGAGAATGGAGAGTGGCGAGCGAGATTTCTGGGAGAGAGACGCTGGCAATTTTAGCTAACGTTTGCTATGGAGCACAATTAAATCAAACCCTAGCTATTCCATTTGTTTTAGGTTATTAGTTTGTTATTATATACAATTTTCCCTAGATTTAAGTCATGATGAAATTTAGGATCGTAATGCTAAATGGGCCCTACCATACGAGATTCAAATTTTTAGTCGGGACTCCAATATGTGCTTCAAATATCGAGTGAAAAATAAATAAATAAATAAAATATAAAAGAGGTTTGAGAACTTGTGGGTTCACTTGCATTATTCTTCATACACGTTTTAAAATTGTGAAATTATCTTTCTCTAACTTATGGGCCAGACTTACCCTTCTTGTAGTTGGCTATCTTTTATTTGCTTTGGTACACAGTACACACTCAATTTAGCAATTTTGTACTTGGACAATCATTTGCTGATAAAAAGAAAAATATACAATTACAATAATCCTATTTTGAAGTAATTATAATTATACTTTAATGTGTTTTCACAATTTAAGAAATTTTATTGTTTATATACTTAGAAAAAAAAAATTTAAATTTAAAAGGGATCATTCTTTGTTAGACAAAATAAAAGAAAAATACGAGTAATTTGTTATATGAAATCCACAACGGCTATTCTTCATTGATGTTAATTCATGTATTTAAGCACAACTATTAATAATATTAAATATGCTATAATATTGTGTGATTATAAGCTATAAAAATTTATCATCCAAAAAATTATTCAACTTATTTCTAAATATTTTGTACTTTTAAGAGAATTTAAAACACATAAATTAAAACAAAAAATATTTATCGTATTATAAAAACACAGACCTAAGGCATCTTAAGTACACCTAATTTTACTGCCTTAACATAAAAGGGACCGACAAGACAAGGATCATTTGGAGTTGGATTTTTTTTTTTTTTGGTTCATAAAGTTTGAAATAGGCTACTTGCATGTGACATTAATTAAATTAAATCATTATTCAAGAAAATGACATTCTCAAATTGGGTTTTAGTTTTAGCTCCTGTTGGTATCATAGACATGAAGATAAGTGCATGTCTACAACAACAACATAGTAGCTAGCTAGCTAGCTAGTACCACTATATATACTTTGCTATCAATTAGTCTATGTCTTATAATAATCCCATTCATAATCCATGTGCAATATACATGGGATGATAGAGACTTAAGGGACCAAACATAATGCTGCATTACATTTCTTTTGACCTATTAATACTAATGGCAACAACTCTTTTTTAGTTTTCTAAGTAGCGATGGATAAAATTACATAGTTAAACAGTAAAGATTTCATACTTATATGTGTTAAAAGGGCGGAGATTCAGGTTCAATGCTATAGTATTTGTTCAAGTTATATCCAAATGCTTTTGAGATAATATATATTTTTTTAATTACTGACTAAACAATATAAAATAAGTATGAGAACCACTTACAAAGAAAAACATGTTCTAAGAAAACAATTTTCCTTCGTACTAAAAACACACCCTAAAGCTCATTTAGAAATAAGACACAAGTACCTTTTAAATTACGATTAAAATCTCATAAACATATCTTAACTAAACAAAGATTTTATATATTAACCCCCGAATTCATTTTTAAAAATTTTCTACACCTTTTGACTTACGTGATAGACTCCGTGACTCTACGTAGTTAAGACGCGTGAGAGATGTTTAGATGTCACGTAAACCACAAAGGTGTACAAAATTACAAAATAGATCATTTTTTTTGGGGGGGGGGGGGGGGAGGGTTAATAAGGCCTTAATTTAGTTACAATGTGTCTATGAGATTTCGATCGTGCCATATCCCACTCATCTATACACTCGAACTAAGAGTAACATGTTCATGGATGACAAATTTATCAAGGTACTCATGTGAGAAGTGGCTTGAATATAGCTAAGTTATTGCATGAAAGGATCTTTAGACAGATATATATGGCTATTTTTAATTTAAGTGACTGGGTGAGCAATTATATTATTTAGGTTAATTATCTAATTATTCATGAGAACTAGATGAATATGTTCCATCTAAATGCAAACATCATTAGAGATTTGCATGAGCTATATATTGGATGGGCCTTGTGGGCTTTCAGTTAGCGACTGCAAGCTGTAGTGTTGATTCAGTGAAGAGAATTTGACACCTTATATAACTTATAAATATAAAAGATATGAAAGCTACCTAATTACGCAAACATTTCATTCATATTTATTGATTCTCCCTGTGATTTGGAATAGTTGCATATTATCTGACTAATTCATACTAGATTTCAAATCAGACGATACATCTAGATAGATGTTCTTTGCAACCTCAGAAGCTTAAATAGGGAGAGAGACGAGCAAAACTGGGAAGGAGGCAAGTGAGATTTATCTATGTATCCTAGATACATGTGAAATATACTAAATACATGTATCTAGCATTAAAATACAGACTTCTGAGAATACCATATATGTGGACAAGAGAGGAGGGAGACGTGTGAAATTTGTAATGCATCCTAAATAAATGCAAATCCACTTAGATACAATGTTCTAACTAAATTACACCTAATTTTTATTCTATATATTTGAGATACATGTATCTGGATGTAGAACCGTCAATATGGGCTAGCCCCATTGGGCCGGCCTGACCTAACCTGGGATTTAGTAGGACTGGGCTAAGATTTTTGGAGTCCATTTAAGAAAACAACTTTTTAGTCCGGCCTGAATAAGCCCGTTAATTTGAGGGGCTTGAGAAATATCGGTAGGGCCGGCCCGTGGGCCAATAAAATTTAATTAAAAAATATAAGGGAAATTTTTCAAAATGTCAATATTTTAGCATTTAAGAGGGCTCATTAGCAACACTTTCAATATTTAGTAAAAATGTCAAATTTTAGTTTGTTATGTATCTTATTTATGTTTTTATTATTTGTTTTTATTAAAAAATATAATTATTTAATAACAAAAGGGAGAAAATCAAGGGAGAGAATATTTCAAAAAAAGGTAAGGATCCTTATTTTCTCATCAGTTACATTTTCAATAAAATTTAAATTTTATTCTTTTTTTTTTCTCCAGAATTTTTACCTTTTTAATATTATATTCATTTTACAATATATTCTATTTATATTTATTATAGTTTTTTATTAGTTTGTATTCATCCCAATAGGTATGCCGAATTTATCTATATAGTCATTTAAGAATATATTTGTATCTTCATATATTTTTTTCCCTATATAGTTAATTTTTCATCAAAAATCTTGTATTCATCATACTATTTTTTTGTATTTTATATATTATTATACAAAATTCTAAATACAAAAAACAATAAAACTATGAAATACAAAAATAAATACTAAATGTGGTACATTGACATAACTATAAAAAAAACATAATACAAAATGAATTAAATATATGAAATATGATTCCAAATCTATGGATACAAAATACAATAAAATAATGAAATACAAAAATACATACGTCATGTAAAACAACAACAAAATTCAATATACACTTCCAAATCTATGAGTACAAAAAACATCAAAACTATGAAATATACACAATCAAACTCATATAATGTGTTATATTGACATAACTAACACAAAAAAAAAAAAATAGAACACAAAATACAATAAATATATGAAATACAAAAATAAATACTAACTATAACACAATAAAAATTCCATAAACACTTCCAAACACATTGTAACATGAATTTTTTTGAATCTTAAAAATTACTCAACAAATTAAACTAACATGCAAGACTAAAAAAAAAAACATCTTCTCCAACAAATTGGTCTTCTTCAACTTCATGGTTATGAATTTGTGTGGGATTTTGCACATCGACGGATTCAGGCATTTTTCTCCGTCGTATATCCTCCTTAGAAGCGGAACCTACATTGTTGTTCAATTCTTGAGTGAAAAAAAATTAAATGATGGAAAATCAGAAGAACTTTGATTATTTTGTCTAATAACTCTAGTAACTCTCTTGAAAACGTCAATTGAAGAGAGAATTATGTAGTCTCAAACCCTAAAAAATAATTTAAGGACAACAACAAAATTTAAAAAAAAAACACTAAAATCAGTAAGTAAATAATAAGGAATCTAAAAAACATAATACCCAAATAAATGTTAATCTTCAAATCAATCTTGCAACGAAATTAAATGAGAATAGTAGAAAATATTAATATATTCAATCGAAAATCTGGGAATTGATTTGGAAGAATGTTAGAGAGAGAAATTAAAAAGAAGAAAAAGAAAAGAGAGAAATCTGGAAATTTGATTAGGAAGAAAGTAGAGAGAGAAATTGATAAACTTAAGAAAAGAAAGAAAAAAATAAAATGACATTAATATTTATCCAATTACATAAATATAGGAAAATGTGTAATCTATGAGAGAGAGAGAAAGTTGTAAATAATGAGAGAGAAAATATTAATAATATCATAATAATTATTTATTTTTAAAATAATGACATTTTTGACATGTTTACTAATATTATTAAAGTATGGATATTATCACTAAATAAGTTGATTTTTTTGACTAATTAGCTAAATTTTCCAAAATATAATATAATATTAAAATTTAAAATTAAAGAGAGTCCAAACTCAAACAATTAGGTTAATATTTCTATTTAGATATTTATACTTGAAAAAACTTAATAAGTTTTTATTTTATTTTTTAAGTGGTAACTTAACTTAATAAATATTTTATAAAGATGATTTTATTTGTGAATTTGATTAACAAGTAGTAACATTAACATCATGTAATATTGTTTTGTCGATATTTATAATATTTTTTTTAAATTATAATTTATAATTTAAATTAATAATTAAAAAAATATACAATTTTTAAAAAGTGGGCTGGCCCGGCAAGCCTGTAGCCCACGTACTTGTGAGTTGTGCCGATCATTTTCCGGCCCACACCAAAAATGGGCTAGCCCGGCTGGACACGTAAAATGTCGAAGCCTGTATGGGTTAGCCGAATGGGGTGGACTAGTCCATATTGACAACTCTATCTGGATGTGCCATATATATATATATATAATATATATATATATAATATATATATATATATATATAATATATATATATATATATATATATATATATATATATATATATATCAAAGTCCAAAATCTGATCATATTCACATATTGCCAATATGATAAATCATTAGGTTCTAAATTAATATGATTTTCGTAAGCTACCAAATATATAAAATAAGCCAACAATTAGTATTGGCACCTATTAACTAAATAATTTGACAATAAATAACTCTTATGATTTCATTTTCCTCTTTCTTAACATTTTTCCTCAACTTCACCCTAAATCTAATTCTCCCTCAATCCCTCAATTTCCTCATTCATCGGGAAAAAATCAGGTCATCGAAAGCTCGATTTTTATCATTTTTCGATAATTTATTTCTCCACAGCTATCACAAAAATTGCTAACTTCATCACCGACAATATCTTATAAAAACTCATAATTTGAAATCACAACTAAACTGTAATTTAATTTTGTCAATAGTTTTTTTTCAAAAGTGAATGTGGTTGGAATCCGTTGAAAATACTAGTAAATGTGAGGAAGTTAAATATGATTTGAGCTAATTTGGAATTTCAGATTTTAAAAGTAATTGGAAAACATCAACACAATCATGTATATCGTGTGTGAATATTACATATATAAAAATACATATTATCATGATTATACAAAATATACGTCAAATACATGGATATGCAGAGGCAATATACATTGATATACAAGAAAACATATATCAGAATTTTTATTTAGATTCTTAAAGATGTTTCCAAGCTATCATACAAACACCGAATTGATTTAAAAACACCTTTCGAATTATGAATTTCAAAAGTGGTCGTGCAATTGACCTTTCAAAAGTGATGTTGAAGTGTGTCATATAAATACTATAAATCTCAAGATATTAAGGAAATTTTCTTTAACTTTAGATGTATAGTCCTAACTTTTGGTAATATAAGTCGAGGGTCCAAAGTCCCATGACCCCTAATTTGCCGTGTTTTTGCCTAAATTGATAAATCGTGCTAATAAGGGCATGTTTGGAGTTGGTGTAATTATTAGGGTAATACATACCAACCTAGTAATTATGATAATCTATTTGTTTGCCACAATGTAATTACAATATAATTATAAGTGTACTGTTCATTGCACAAGTGTAATCATAAGGTTATATTAAATTTTAAAATAAAAACAATTATTTAAAATTAAACATTTTTATTAGACCAACAATGACATTTATATAATATTAAATTGAATATTTAAAATATATATTATTTTTTAATAATATATTAATTAATAAATATATGTTCTTTTCAAGTCTAACTTTAAAAAATAGCTTGCAACATAAAATATCGAGTCAATACTCCTAAAACAAAATGAAATTGGAAATACAATAGAAGTCCTAAATTCAAAACAAAAATTTAACATAATACTCTTAAGTCAAATTTCAACATAACATATATAAGATGATTTTAAAAGAAAAGAAAAACATAAGTCCATTACTTTTTTCAATAATGAATCATACTTTAAATTAGAATACTAGTAAATTATACTAATGAATTTTTTTGTTAGATACTGTGGAAAATTGCATAAAATCATATGAAACAAAGATTGAAAATGAGAAGGAAATGAAATATAAATAATATTGCATAAAAATAAAATATTTTTAGAAAATATTAGAATAATAAAAATTAAAAAGAATAAAAAATAAAAAGTACATTTAAATCAAAAATAAAAATAAAAATAAAAATAAAAGGAAGAAATTAAAAAGTGGTCAACGTGTAATTACTAGCAATTCACGGCATGTGAATTGGACTGTGTAATTTGCTATTGCCAATTACATTCAATTACCTGCTGACCAGGTAATACATGACAAACCAGACAAAACAAGACAATGTAATTACATATAATTACGCCAAATCTAGTTATTAGAATGATCTCCCAAACATGCCCTAAATAAAACTTAGTCGTCATTAACTGTTCCAACTGGTATTTATATGCACTTTTCTCTTTTGTAATACTAAAAAGCATACGAGAAGAGTAGGGTCTGGCGATGGGGCGGGGCAGGTTTAAGGTTGTGCAGGTAGGTTGGATACAAGTGGGTTGAATTGATTTTTTAAAACTAAAGCAGAGTGGGGTGGCTGCGGCTGTATGAAATATTTTATGTGGGTTTAAACTTAATTGTAATTTTTATATGTTATAAGAGTGATTTAACATTATATATTAAAATAATTCATTTAAAGCTACTAAAATATAAGATATAGTAAATAAAAATGGTTCTATAAAAAACAAATGTAATTTTTTACATGATTTCCAATTGAACTCTAAAAAATAAAATTTTAAGTTTCTATCCTATTAAAGTAATACAACTTTGTGAATATATAAATTTCTTTTTTAGGATCAAATTTAACTAGAAAAAGAAAATACTATGCGCCCTACACGAGTCTATATGGACGGGATGAACAGGTAAAAAATTAAAAAATATATATATTATAAAAGATATGATTAAAAATTTACAAATTAAACTTAATTCTATTGCCCTACGAAGAGTGAGGGAAAGGAAGGGAGACGTTCCAACAATCAAAATTGATGCCTAATTAAACTAAATAACAAGTGGTACACAGATGACATCATTACTAAACATATTATTTTTAACGGAGGATAGTGAAGACGAGGGTGAAGAGGGGTGTTTCCGTTACGAAGAATTAGTTCGATTTATTTATACATATATACTTAATTATAGAAGTCATTCATTTGACAATGATGAAGTATCGTAAATAGACGAAAAATGACTTACATATAATATACATGGACCTAGAAAAAACATACATAAAGTCTCAAGGGTGTTCTTTGGAGATTCTTGGAGGCTAAAGGAATATAGTGTTTACTAGGACTGTTAATGACATATACGATGGATACAAAACTTAAAATATGGATAGTAAAATAAGATTTGAAAGCGTTATAATGGAATTGCATCATGTATGTACGGTCATTTTTTTTTTGCTTTAATGATAGATGTATTTACAGAAAAAATTGATACGAAATGCACGTATAAATAATATTGTGAAATACATTTACGAGAAGGAGATGAACAATATAGAGAGTGTATTCCACCAATAAATTATGCTTTGTGTTTTGCCCATTTTATATTGCATTTTGAACTCATCCCACAAGATCTTCTAGAATGTTCTAGAATATTCTATAGGCTGCCTGTTGGTTACATTTGGCTCTTCACTTTTCATTTCCCTCTATACATATATATATATATATAATCAGCCTCAATTCTACATGATTCAAAAATCCACCGCCAAAACCCTGAAGCTCTGAACTGACTCTTGAGTTTATCAATGGTGATCATTACCGAATACAATGAGCAAGATGACATACCACCATCGTCCTCACCTGTAGAGGAGGTTAAGGACAAGAACGCAACTAAGGCCATTGGAGAGAACAAGAAGGGGCTTCAAGGTATTTTCTTCTTTTAACAAAATGTCTCATCTGTGTTTTACTTTTCTTCCCTATAGGAATTCTAGGAAATGAGTTATGAATGGACACTACAGTTACATTCTGATTTTCCTAATTTGTGCTTCAATTCCACCCCCTTGAACCCTTGGGTTTCGAGATTATTACTACTCAGAGAAAATATATACTAGTTATTGATTTGAATCTTGATCTTGAATATCATCTGATATATATTTTTATGATCATTTGAAGCTTCATTCGTGATCTTTAGAATTATATTTGTACGACATTTTAGTGAAAGTTAATGGCTAAGTGTTTCCAGATTTTATCATTTGTCAAGTATGTTTTGATTCTAATTTTCTGATAAAAAGAACAAACATAGTTTGATTACAGAAAAAAAAATTAAGAATATCCATTAGCCCATGATTGAAGCCTTACTCTTGCTCTCTGGGAATTTGGAATTTGATAGGAGAGGACTCATGTGGTTTTCATTTGCATTTTACCAATCTACTGAGGGATAGTTGATGTTGTGGCTCTCTTTTGTTTTCTCCTTGTTTGTCGCAGGACTTTGTCTTCTTACCTTTTATTTCATCAGAAGGTTGACTGTATTCAGTTTGAACTAGTATTGCTTTTTCTAAGCTGTATAGCTGTGTATGATTGTGGCATACTGTTTATATTTTTTGCAGAAGGTCCTTTAACACCAATTCTCTGCTATAGCATTATTTGTTGTGTATTTTCTTGAATTTCAAACTCCATATTACACTTGGTTATTCTTTGTTCTCATCATACTCCAACTTTATATATGTTAATGGTGTTATAGAACAACCTTGTTTGTTTCGCATCACCAGTAGCTTATTGCTCTTTCTGCTGATATGTACACAGCTCCCAACATAGGCAATGGCCTTGATCTGGACAACTACTCTTGCGGTCAATCCGTACAGGAGGTTAAGGTGGCCAATAATGCTACTGAGGCCATTGAAGAGAACAAGAAGGGGCATCTAGGTATTTTCTTAAACAAATGTCTCATCTGTGTTTTACTTTTCCCCTGGTGTTTTAGAGGTGTATTTAGTTAGAGGTGTGTAGCTTTTGGGTATGAATTTTGGGAAACGAGTTAACACAATGGTTACATACTGATTGTCCTAACTCGTGCTTCAATTCCACTCCCTTGAACCCTTGGGTTTCGAGATTACCACTTAGGAAAAAGATATAATAATTATTGATTTGAATCTTGATCTTGAATTTCATCTAATATATATTTTATGGTTTATAAGTCATAAGTAAAGTGAATTTGAGAGCCCAGTTGAAGCTTCATTCATGATCTTTAGAGTTATATTCGTACAACATTTTAGTGAAAGTTAATGGCTAAGTGGTTTCAGATCATTAGCACATGATTGAAGCCCTACTCTTGCTCTCTTGGAATTCGGAATTTGATACCAGAATAGTTGTGTGGTTTTCATTTGCATTGTGCCAATCTGCTGAGGGAGGGTTCATCTTGTGGCTTTCTTTTGTTGTCTCCTTATTTGTCGCAGGACTTGGTCTTCTTACCTTCTATGTCATCAGAAGGTTGACTGTATTCAGTTTGAACTAGTATTGCTTTTTCTAAGCTTTGTAGGTGTGTATGATTGTGGCATACTGTTTATATTTTTCGCAGGTGGTCTTTTAACACTAATTGTCTGCTATAGCATTATTTGTTGTGTATTTTCTTGACTTTCAAACTCCATATTACACTTGGTTATTCTCTGTTCTCATCATATTCTAACTTTATAAACAACCTTGTTTGTTTTGCATCACCAGTAGCTTATTGCTCTTTCTGCTGATATGTACACAGCTCCCACCATAGGCAATGGCCTTGATCTGGACAACTACTCTTGCAGTCAATCTGTACAGGAGGTTAAGGAGGCCAATAATGCTACTGAGGTCCTTGAAGAGAACAAGAAGGGGCCTCTAGGTATTTTCTTAAACAAATTGTCATCTGTGTTTTACTTTTCTCCCCTGGTGTTTTAGAGGCGTGTAGCTTTTGGGTATGAATTTTGGGAAATTTGTTAACACAATGGTTACATGATGATTGTCCTAACTCGTGCTTCAATTCCACTCCCTTGAACTCTTGGGTTTCGAGATTACCACTTAGTGAAAAAGATATAATAATTATTGATTTGAATCTTGATCTTGAATATCATCTGATATATATTTTTATGGTTATTAGTCATAAGTTTATTTGAGTTCGATTTGTAAAGCAATAATAGTTGATGGCTAAGTCGTTTCAAATGTTTGCACTTATCAAGTGTGTTTAGAGCCTAGTGTTCTGAAAACAAATAAGTGTATCAAATAGCCCAGTTGAAGCTTTCATCCGTGATCTTTAAAGTTATATTCGTACAACATTTTAGTGAAAGTTAATGGCTAAGTGGTTTCAGATCATTTGCACATGATTGAAGCCCTACTTCTTGCTCTCTTGGAATTCAGAATTTGATAGCAGAGGACTTATGTGGTTTATATTTGCATTGTGCCAATCTGTCGCTGGACTTGGTTTTCTTACCTTTTATGTCATCAGAAGGTTGACCGTATTCAGTTTGAACTAGTATTCTTTTTCTAAGCTGTGTAGGTGTGTACGTTTGTGGTATACTGTTTATATTTTTTGCAGAAGGTCCTTTAACTCCAATTCTCTGCTATACATTGTTCATTGTCTATTTTCTTGAAATTCCGAACTCCATATTACACTTGTTATTCTTTGTTCTCATCATATTCCAACTTTATATGTTAATTGGTGTTACCAAACAACCTTGTTTCTTTTGCATTACCAGTAGCTTATTGCTCTTTCTGCTGATATGTACACAGCTCCCAACATAGACAATGGCCTTGATCTGGACAACTACTGTTGGGGTCAATCATTACAGGAGGTTTATGTCAATATTACTGTACCTCGGGGAACAAAATCACGGTTTATTGTTTGCGATATAAAAAGGAACCATCTTACAGTTGGACTAAAGGGTCAGCCTCCAATACTTGATGTTAGTGTGTTCTCCTGTTTCTTGTCATTCAGAGATATCATTTCCTGTTTTTCCATTTCAAAATGTGTAAGATTTGTATGATTTCCTTCTGAGCCTGTACATTAACATTCAGCCTCTTTGTGGTGGCAGGGAGAACTCTATGGACCTGTCAAAGTTGAGGCTTGTTTCTGGACCTTAGGTAAGTTGCTGTCATGTATTGATGCATGGTTGCTTGAATTTTTGTTCTTTTTACATCTGCTGTTATTAGTACCCTGCAGTTGATCTTCACCATGATACATAGTTTCAGAGTATGGGCATGTCTCTATTAATCCAATAGTTTGCTAGTTGATCTTACTATAATCTGTGCGAGAATAGCTGACACAGCTTTAGTTTGAGGAACATAAGATCAATAACTAACTATTGCCAATATCTTTGCAGAGGATCAGAAATCCATCTCTCTACTCCTTACCAAGATAGACCAGATGAACTGGTGGAAATGGGTAGTTAAAGGTGAACCTGAACTCGATACCGAGAAAGTTGAACAAATTACAAGCCTATCAGAATTGGACCCGGAGACTCGATCTAATGTTGAAACTGTTATGGTACGGTTTTATCATTAGTTGAAATTGTTCTGCTATGGTAACACCTTTTTATGTCGGGATTCTGGAGTCACTTCATTTTTACTTATATCTACCAAGTAAACCCTCATTTATGGTATTCATATGGAAGTTTCTAGCATCAGTACTGCATAATTTGTGCTTATCCTATATCTTATGAGTCATTTGTTATCCTATATTTGTACAAATTTACAATTACCCTGTGCTGTACTAGTATCCCCCAAAATTTCCTTTTGCATTTGTGGAAATGGGTAACTTGTTGACCCCTTTACTTGACATGCTTGGTAAATGCCCAAAAAAGTACTTCTGGATTTAGTTTGTAGAAACTTAGCATAGAAATGTGTTTATAAGAAAAAACTTCAGATTTGAAGTTTAGCAAGCTACTTTTGAGCCTAAAATTCTTCTAGGATATTTCGGTTCATAATTATGAAATCAAAATGTACATTTGGATTTGAGGTTAGTCATGAAATTTTAGTATTGAAGGTGCTTTACAGAAAAACATAAATACTTGGTTATACAATTTTTTTAGTAGAATCTTTTGTATGGCACAAGAAAGAAACTAAACTCTAAAGGGCCACAATGCTATGACGGGTGATTGTTTGCCTAGAAGGTTTACTTTTCCTATAGCTATTGTTGATGATGCTAAGTTGTGTTTACCAGCTTCATCTGCCCACTAGCCATACTTAATTACTGGACTTGAACATGCTGTTACCTTGGGAGTGGTATTGCTGTTATCTTCATTTTGTAGAAGGGACAAGTCTGGTGACGTTTAATTTACTTGTTTACTGGTTCATCTTCTGGTGAAAGTCTTTTTCACAAGAACTGACTTTCTTGTTGTATTTATGGATATTGATGCCTTAATATGTGACGGATAATGTTTCTGCAGTTTGATCAGCGACAGGAAGCAATGGGTCTTCCAACACTAGACGAGATGCAAAACCAGGAGATGGAAAAGTTTATTATGGAAAAGGTACTTCATGATAATGTGTTCTTCTCTCCTGCCCCCTCCCTCGAAGAGTATTCATATTAACTGATTTTGTTCATGATGTTCTGCAGTATCCATGGATGGACTTCTCTAGGGCGAAGAAATTGTGATTCACGGGGTGTTTTGATAAGCGAAAATATTTCTGAATAGACATCTCTTCTTTACTCCGCCTGGAATTCAAGATGATTTTGTGCATATGAGAAACTTATATTGTATAGTGACTTTTGTGTAGGCCAAGGAAGATACTTATGTACTGCTATAAACAGTTAGTAATCTGAACATGTTCATATTCTAATCCATGCCCTTCCTCTTCTCTATGCTTGTTGAACTTTTATTCTCTTTTGTAGTTCATGTTGAATTTTCCCAACAGTGTTATTAAAATGTGGTGTCCTATACCGCGGTTAATTGTTTTACCTGATTTTCTGTTAGATATTTCTATACGATATGATTGTGTGTGGTTCTGTTCATGTTTTAGCAAGTGATCAGTCCACACACAACATAGCAAAGCAGTGTGGCTGCTTTTGGTTTGACAATAATATATAAATCTTGATTTAGTATTAACTTATTAGCAATAATATAGTCTCTTCCATTTGATATTTGTCTTGAAAGGTCATCTATCACAGTCCAGTCACTTATTTAAGCATGGAGTGCATGTTTGTGACAGAAACAGCCCACCTTATATGTTATTCCTTCATGGGCGGTAGGAAGCAAATCTCGATTTCAATAACTTATTTGAGTTGAGAAGTCTATCAAACGTGTAAGAAATTTCAAATTATTTTTCAACAAATTTTATTTATATGATAAAAAAACGTTTGTTAAATAGAGTGACCTATCGAGATGAAGTTCTTTCTACTTCAATAAATATATCTTAACACCTACATATTACCTTATAGTATAAAAAAAGAAGAGTGAGATTTACGGAACATATCACATTATTTAATTGAAAATGAGACACGTAAAAACAAGTCCAATTTTAAGAAAATCATTTGCTAACAAACACGTGTCTCATAAAATCTCCATCCTCTGATTTTGACAAATCCATTGTATGGTCCCACAAAAGAAAACATACTCTCCACTCAATTTAATGACACGTATACAGTGGTCCTCCCCTAATTTCCAAAAAACGTATCAGTTAATCCAACAGCTTTTTGCCACCTGTTATCTCTTATTCCATCGCCACCGTACACGTGTATAAAATTAATTCGTTTAAACTCTGTCCCATCATCGCCGCCCCTCTCCCCTCCCCCACCCCATTCCCATGTTTTTTCAACTTTCACATGGTCTTTTGTTCTCTCTTTCCATTTTTGGACCATCAATTTTATTATTATTTCATAGTGTATTATATTGTAATAATAAAAGTATTTAAAGTGATTATATTATTCTTTATTGCATAATAACAATTTGAAAGATGAAAGTATGAAAAAAAATTGAGTATGTATTAAACCTCTATTGCAAATAAAGAACAAAAATAAAATTATTATTTCCTTCGTTTAAAAAAGATTGTTCGTGTTTTTTTTTTTAATTTGTTTAAAAAAGAATGATCTTCTTTTTGGCAACACTTAAGTTTAGCTTATTTAAGACCTCAAGATTAAAGAGCATTTTGATACATTTGACATAACCATTCCAAGTCAAATTAGACTATCCTTATTTAAACGGGAAAAAATACATAATAATAAGTAAAAATAAGAGAAAATATTAAAATAACAACACCTATCACACATAACTATTATAGAAAATGAGATTTTCTTTTAGTATTACTTAGCAATGAATTTAAATGTGATAAATATTCTACTTTATGAATAATATAATATTTAAATTAACAATACCATAGAGAGCACCTATACAAATAAGGTGCTATATATCCTCCCATCAATCACCTACTATGTGTTTGTCATATTCTCAGCCTTCAAACAATGACTAATGATAAATTTTACAGTGCATCGCCGGAAAATGTTTTCCGGCAAACCACATTGTCGGAATCAGGTGCAATGGAAGATTTTAATCTCAATGCAAAACAGCAAAAGTGCTCTCGCCTTAACGGTAGTCAGCAATTGAAGCGATTGTGCAGGACATTAATGCCTGACATCTCTAGCAGTAACGTCAATGTTGCCATAACCAACTACAAATGCTACAAAAAGAAACGGAATCAGAATATTGGAGTAACGAATGGTGTTGATGAGAAAAACAGAAATGGACATGAATACAGAGAGGAAAAGGAGGTTGTAGTGTCTCTGTTATTCACTATGAGTACGACAACTTCTGATCATCCCGATCATCATCAGCAGCATTCAGGAAACGGTGTCGTTTTGATCAGAACTTCTAGTAATGTCGATGGAGCGAGCAAGGAAATAGAGGATTTACAATCCATTACGAGATATTCACATGGATCTATCTCTTTGATCGGTGGAAGAAGAGAAATGGAGGATGCTCTGTCAGTGAAACTGAATTTATTGACGAATTATGATTTTTTCGGTGTTTATGATGGACATGGAGGGTCATGTGTAGCTCATGCCTGCCGTGACTTGCTGCACAAGTTACTGACGAAAGTAATTCTTGAAGAAGATGGGAAATTAGAAGACATAAATTGGGGGAAAGTGATGACGATGAGTTTCTGTAAGATGGATGAAGAGGTGAACAGGATTAATGGGGCGGAAGTGGCGACAATTGGTTCAACAGCAGTCGTGGCGATTGTGGGGGAGGAAGAGGTAATAGTTGCCAATTGTGGAGATTCTAGAGCTGTGCTTTCACGAGATGGAGTTGCATTAGCCTTGTCTAATGATCATAAGGTAATTTGAAAATTTGGAATCTTGCTTTTACTTAGTTTTTTGATCTTGTGATCTTAAAAATATTACTATTAAAGAGTTACTACAAAAGTGTTTGAGAAACATACTTCTTCAGCGAATTAAAAGTTAAAGTAATACAAACAAATTGAATCGAAGAGATCAACTAAAACCTGAACTTTTGTCCGTCTATAGGTGCATTTATATGAAATGAATGGAGTAATGATTTATTTGGTTGTTAATTTTGTAAACTGACGTTCCTGTACACAGCCGGACAGACCTGATGAACTGGAGAGAATTGAGAAATCAGGCGGGAAGGTCATCAATTGGAATGGGCATCGAGTGTTAGGAGTACTGGCTACTTCAAGATCCATAGGTACGTCCAGATTATGCTTCGTATCAAAACAAAATTAAATGATCATGTATTCTAATTTCTGTCTAGGACACAATAAAAACGAAGACGTAATTGATTTTCTTTCTTGATTATTCAATTTGACAAAAAGAGTTAACAATGCAGGGGATAACTACCTAAAACCGTATGTAATACCAGAGCCAGAAGTCACAGTGAGCAAAAGAAGTGATGGAGATGAGTTCTTAATACTTGCCAGTGATGGTCTGTGGGATGTTATTCCCAACGACGTTGCTTGTGATTTTACAAGGAGATGCTTAAATGGTCAGATTAGAAGGTGTAAAAATGGGATTGAGCCATCTCAAAATAAGGTCATGAAAGATAATGTTGCAGCAAAGGCAGCATCCTTACTCGCAGAATTAGCGATTTCACGGGGCAGTACAGATAACATAAGCATCATTATAGTTGAGTTGAAGAAATCTTTAGTCAGCGGAGATGGAAAATAGTATTCATAGTTCACTACTTTAACACTTCTCTTTTTTCCCTTTATAAGTTTCTTGCTTTGTGTCCATTATGGATTGTTTGTACTTTGTATAATATTGTACCTGGACATGAAGTCCTAAAGTCTATCAACTTCATGTCGCACTTACCCTTGAGTTCTCTTTGTATATATATTCCATCTTTTAATTTCCTGTTCATGAACAAGAAGCAAATACTTGCTTGCAAAGAAGCGCAGTGATCTGTGTTGGACCAATGCACTTACTTTTACTTTCAGGTTTTAGTTCTATGCATAAATTTTTTTGAAGTTAATAAATGCACGTGCACTCTTATTCAAATAAATGTGGGTGTTAAAAAGAACAAGATAATGGTTAGTTTTGGGTAAAAAAAGGATGTAGGTTTAGCTTTGTTTTCTTCTTAATTTAATTAGTGCTCCTATCATATTTGGCCACGTATACAAAGTTGTATGTCAAAATTGGATATATTTTCGACTGATGGACTTTTTTCTCAAAATTTGATGGTATATTCGAGGATTTTTTCAGTAATATTTTTTTGATACATTAGGTTTGCAAATTACTGAAATTAAAATTTTAAAAAAAGAAATTCCAAATAATTGTTTTTTGGTCAAAATAATTGGCCCTATTTATTAGTTTTTCGTAGTATGAAAATGTGAGAAGATAGATTAGTGGTACATGTTAATGCCGTATAGGAAATGATAGGGCTGAAGAATCTTCATCTCCTACAGTGAATCTGGCACACGCCCTCCACACTTCTTATTACCCTTCTCTCTCCTTACTTTCCCATTCATTTTTCCAGTTATACCCAATCCTTCTCAGGTAATTTCTTTCTGCAATTCTTTAATCTTTCTATACCCTTTTCTACAAAGATTTCATTTGAAAGTGTTTTTGTTGCTTTTTCCTTTAACGTGTATGTGAACTTATGTGTTAAGACTTGGATCGAATCAAATAGAGTTTCAAGTTGTTGTTGTTATCCTTTATTTAGAATGCATCTATAGCAGCTGATTGGCTAACTATACAAGATATCTAATGAGTTCTAATTGAAAATGGTCACAAAATGATTTGGTGTTAACAAGGAGAGTTTCTAGTTGTGTTTACTTGTACAATTTGTGTGTGTAAATAGATGGCTTCAAATCATTTGCATTCATATGGAGTTATGGACCATTAAAACTGAGATATTGTGTTATTTGCTGGTTCCTCTATAGCAAAATCAATTGTTAAACATGACTGCAAGTCTGAAATGCTTAGCTTGTACTTTGCAGATTTTCAATTGTCCTCTGTCTCTAGATGTTGGGTGGTGTAGCTTCTGTTGCCATATTCACCAATCAATCTGCATTGTCAAATAATGTAAGTAATCCTCTTTTGACAAGGATACTCATATAGCACAATGTTTAGTTCAATTAAGTATCAGAAAATGAACTTGTGTTGGAGTTTGCGTTCCTTGTGCTAACCTCTGACTCTCCTTTGGTATCTTTGACACAATGCTTTTCACAGTCCCTAATTATTCGTTGCTATATCATATTGTTACATTGTGGGACATTCCTTTCTGCAGGGATTTCAAGTTGCTTCATTCTTGGTTGTTAGATCTTCCAACCTTTCCAGGAAGTACTCAATTCCACAACCTTTTTTCAAAATTCCTGGCTTTAGGGAACATATTGCCCATTTTGTAGCCAGTAATAATGGAAACCTTGGCAGAAAGAATATTGTCTTTGCTATTCCAAATGAAAAGGATGATGCTGAAAAAGAAGGCTCAGATTACTATATTGATTATCCGGTCATCGTCAGTCAGAAAGAAGATGGGAGTTCTTGTGCACCAGAGATGGAAACAACTTTTTCCTTGTTGCCATGTGGTGAAGGTATACTTAGAAGTTATGAGATCAATGGTAAAGAAGACGGCCTACTTGCTAAGCTGATGGCGGTTCATTTGCATGTACTGGCAATGGAACAATGGAACGCTTCCAAACTTAAAATGTCCCACAAGTATGTTTTCTTCAATATTTTTCTTTTCTGCGAAGGTGATAAAATGTATGTACATTTATATTGCAACATGATAAAGTACTGTTTATCCTCACTAGTTTTCATCTCTCAGACCGCCAAAGGAGAAATACCAGCAGATGAAGTTATGATAAGACAGAGAAATAACAATGTAAATTGAAACGTGTAGAAAGGATGTGTTAAAAGAACTAACGGGAGGGTTATTGTTATAAAAATGAGAACATTGCCAGCATGCAAAATTTCGCCAGTATAACACGGATAATCAATCTTGTCTTTTCCTTTTATCATTGAGGTTGTTTGGTTTCTTTAGGTACTTATTTATTGTATCTTGAGTGTTTTAAAATAAACTTGAAGCATTACGCATAATGTGATTAAAGTACCTACTATATATTCAGCTTTTCCATCAGCAACACTATTGCTATTTTCTTCCTTCTTGATCATCTTTCCTGCAAATAACTTGTGGTTCCATGAATGACAGAAAATACTTGGTCAGTGCGACAAACCTGATTCATTATTTGGCCTTGAAAAGCGTCAACATAGAGCAGCTTAAAGAAGAACTTTCTTCCATTTGTTTCCTGAATTTAGACACAATAAATCAACATGTTCTAGCAAGTCTTTCTGCAGGCATCCGGCTGTTAGATAATGTAAAATATGATTCTTCAAGTCATAGTATCTCTTATAATGAAGGAATCTCTTCAATAAAAAGTCTGGACAAACAAATGAAGGGGGAATTTTCTATCAATACACTAAGGAGGAGGGCATCCCATACTGCGGACCTGTTATTGGGCAGATTGCCAGAGAAGAGAAACACCCATATCATGGTAACAGTGGGTGAAGAAGCTATAGAAAGTGAAACATTAATAAAAGATCTTCTAAATGCTGGAACTACCATTGTTCGTATCAATTGTGCTCATGGAAGCCCTGAAATTTGGAGTGAGATTATCAGAAAGGTGAAAAGAAGCTCTCAAATTCTGGAAAAGCCTTGTCGAATTCTCATGGACTTAGCTGGGCCCAAGCTTCGAACTGGAAAACTGCAGGCTGGTCCATGTGTGTTGAAAATATCTCCCAAGAAGAATGCTTATGGGCAAGTGATATATCCTGCCCTAGTTTGGCTCTCAAGCCCAGGAGCTGGTTCTCCACCTGCCCATGTATCCCCTGATGCCATTCTACATGTGGATGGTGAACAACTTCTTAGTAAGCTCGAGGTTGATGATGTTGTGACATTATTAGATGCTCGTGGAAAACAAAGGACACTTAAGATCATAAGCAGGCATCCTATTTTCTCAGGCGTCGGATATATGGCTGAGTGCAGTAAGGCTGCTTATGTCAAGTCAGGTGCAAAATTATATATCAAGGACAAGAGAAGGAAATCATCAGCTGGACATGTAGTAGATATTCCTCCTCTCAAGCAGTTTATCAAATTAAGGGTTGATGACTTGCTGAGTATATCACGAGATGGTGAAAATGAAGAAAACAATTTGACTTCTTCCACTGGTGTGCACAGGATAGCCTGCTCATCTGAATATGTTTTTGATTCAGTGAAGCCTGGGGAACCTATTGCTTTTGATGATGGGAAGATATGGGGTATTATTAAAGCAACTAGCACTTCGGAAATTCTTGTGTCAATCACCCATGCAGGTCCTAGGGGTAGTAAACTTGGATCAGAGAAGTCCATAAATATTCCGCGGAGCAATATTCGGTATGAAGGCCTCACTTCAAAAGACCTTATAGATCTTGACTTTGTGGCCAACCATGCAGACATAGTGGGTGTATCCTTTGTCCGAGATGTCCGTGACATTCTACTGTTGTGCCAAGAACTTGAGAAGCGGAAAAGAAGGGACTTGGGGATTTCTTTAAAGATCGAGACGAAAGAAGGATTTGAGAAATTGCCGCTCTTACTACTGGAGGCAATGAAAATGCCAAATCCTTTAGGCATTATGATTGCCAGAGGAGATCTTGCTGTAGAGTGTGGATGGGAAAATATGGCATATATCCAGAAGGAGATAATCTCTGTCTGTGCAGCTGCTCATGTTCCTGTCATTTGGGCAACACAGGTCCTGGAGTCGCTCGTCAGGTCTGGAGTGCCTACTAGAGCTGAGCTTACTGATGTGGCAGAAGGAATGAGGTCAGTAATTTCGTTGCCAGTATGCGTTTGTGTCTATATCTGTGGGGGTGGGGGTGGGGGGATTTTGATTTCTATCTTTCCTTTCGAGGTTTTAGGAATTGAGTAGGGAGTAGAGGAGGTTATAGTCTGGCTGCTTCTTTATTTCCGTGATATTTTGTTGCACTTCCCTGAGTAAGAACAAGGTTAAAAACTATTAGTGAGGAATATATTATTCATTAGTTTGTTTGTACCAAATGCTAAATATACCTAAATTACAATGTGTTGCAACTTCTAACATTAAAACATGACATAACTTATCAAGTCAAACACTTGAATGCTCTTTTTCTGGATCAGTTATTTCTGAAAAAACTGAAATTCTCTCAGCACACATGCATAAGTTTAACTAGTTTTGAGGTGTAGAAACGTGTTAATGCCTGGACATATCATTATACTTCTCATTTATCAATAATGGATAAAGCTCTAAAGAAAACCAAGTACAAAGAGAACTGGATGATGTAACAAGGCGACCCTTCTTCATTTGAGGAACCATGAATAATTTGACAATTAAAAGTCAAATTAATTGGACGATGGAAATAATTATGGAGGTATTATGCCCAACTTTGTAAGAGTAACTCTTCCATTTCTGTTGAACTTGGTATTCGTTTGCTTTAACTGGTACTTGGAAGGACTGCCCATTTTAGTTTGTGGCATGAGGTATGGGACTGGCGTTGAGTAGGACTTACTAGCTCATATACAATCAAGAAGATATCTTTCCTTTAAATCAGTCAGAGTGGTATTTTTTATAAGGTAAAGATAGTTTCACTAAAAGCTAGTACCAAGAAGGTAACTGCAGAAGAGTATAAAAAAGGCATTACAATGACTACATTACATCATGGAGTTCAAAGCTCAAAAAGATGTTCCGTATTCTCTATCCTGTGTTTCCTGCACCACAAAACAGACGGCTGATGCAATTAGATTCAGTACCGATGTTGTTTCTTCTCTTCAAAACATCTCTTATTTCTTTCCAGCCAAATATTCCACATGATACACTATGGGACATTCCTCCATATATGCTTCAATTGGTTCTGAATTCTCTCTCCCTGCCGACTTGGCATGATGCTCTTAACATCCTTTGGCATCACCCACTGCTCACCAAAAACACACAGAAATTATGTCTAAACCTGCCAGGTTGGATCACAAGACAGCAGTAGATGATAGTGGTGTTTCCTGCTTTTCTCACATAAAAAGCATCTGCTATACATTGAAGTACCCCTCCTCTGTATGGTGTCTTGTGTTAAACAAGCACTCTTGGCAGTCAACCACCTAAAACAAGAAACCTTTGGAGGGGCTTTATTTTCCATGGTCAATCGACCTCCCAATTTCCAGCTTGCTTCTGTAACTTCATGTAACTACTAATTCTCTCAGAGAGTACACTTTTATCAGCGAACCAAATCATCCTATTGTTGCTGCTATCATCCAGTTTAATGGGCTTCAATAATTAAATAATTCATTGATTTCATCCACCTCCCAATCATTTTAAATATCTTCTAAAAAGATGAACTTCATCCAGTGTTGGCAAAGAAATAAATCCCTTGTCTAACCATTTATCCTCAAACTATTCTTTCCCGCCTAACCCTTCCGAACCATCTCAAATACTTTCTGTTTTAAACTCGTATTAGAACTGTGCTAGTAACTCGACCTTTTCCCCCTTTTACCTGACAATGTTCTTTAACAGCACGACTATGTTAAATCTGTTTTTTTATTGCAGGACAAATTGTATCATGTTGAACAAGGGTAAATGCATTGTGGAAGCTGTCTCTTTCTTACACAGAATATTGAGCAATCACTCAACGAAGTCAAATGCAGAATTTAAGCCTCTTGCTTTATCCAGCCACGACTTTTAGTTGGTTCGACCGTATGAGCAGCTGCTTGTATGTTTACCCTACTCGTGTACATCTTCTGCTTCACCATGACCGTTTCTTCTGCTATGTACATACATCAATGTTCAGTGAATCAACTAGTATTTCACAACTGTATTGTTTTAACAGTAGAAGAACAATATGAGACCATGGTTCACATCTTAGAAGAGAATAAGATTCTAGGTGATCTCTTCCTATCAGCCTTAATTTTTGATGGGCTACCATATGAGTTACTTGATACCTAGTGAAATAGTCTAGGCGCATGAAATCTAGTGCACTCTGATGATCTGGGGCTTAAGTTAAATGGCTTATTCAAAGTCGTAGCATTTGTAACCCAGTTGAAGCCCGAGGACGGAAGCATTAGGCTGAAATCAAGTGTACTAGCACAGTCACAATGGATGATAAAGGAGGGGATCGCAGTAAGTTGATGATAACGATCAACGTGAAATTAATCAATGTTAAGGAAATCTTACAACCAGTGAATACATGCACAAGAATAAACTAGGTCCAAATGGATCTTGAGGTTGTGTGGTTTGACCTCAATTGGTTGGATTTGAGGTGCAGTCATTGTTATGGATTCTGTAAAAATTTGGTAAAAGAGTAGAAGCATCATTTTTCTTTTGTACAAATACCATTGCTTTTATTCCAACAAGCCTTTAGGCATGAAGAAATCTCCTATAAGTGTATTATTATACACAACAAACATGGGCAAAAATACAACTCAAATCATTTATCACACATTACATTGACTACTGGCAGTTATTTATCTTCAGCAGTAAAATCTGGCTCTGTTGGTTTCTGAAGCAGAATGGGTGATATCCTGTCTGGCACTCTTGCTTTATTTGCTTTATTGCGTCGCAGAGCGCGAAGTGCATTAGCAGCAAATCTTGATGCATAGATGGTAGCACCAAAACTTGGTGAACTGGAACCTTCCTTTGCTAATGCATCTTGCAATCTGCTTTCTTCTACACGAAGAGACTCTTCTACCTTCTTCCTGCAATAATTGCGCCATGCTGCTTGTAAAAAGCAAGCTGCCCAAGTTCTCCAATGACCTGAGTAAAACCTGAAAGTATGGCGGAGCTGCTTACTGTGAAGTCTTCGAAACTGAGAGGCCACAAACTTTAAATCATCAGCCACTAAAGCAAATGCTTCAACTTCTGAGAGTGCTTGTGCAGTTCGGGTTGAGGTAGGTAAGTTAGTTGATGAATGAGGGTCAAGAGCCCAAGTAAGTAGCTCCTCTCCACAAAAATCACCAGCTTTTAGATACTCTGAGTTGAAAAAACCTGTCCTCCCTCCATTAGTGGTTACAGACTGTAGTTTGCCCCTCATTACAAACAGCATCTCATTAACTGGGTCACCTTCACGAACGATGTAGCTGTTCTCGGTGTAGAGCACTGGCTTGAGTCGGTCACATAGTGCATCCAAGAGTTGTTCATCCATTTTTTCAAACATTGGCACCTTAAAATATTAATGCATAATCAAAATCAGGAACTGATAAAGAGATCTTACACTATATTACTCTCGGAAAATCTCACTTGTGTATTAAGCAAAAGGTTCATCTTAGTTATGATGCCAACCATTAGAGAGAGGGATAAATAACATCTGTATTCGCAAAATAAGGGTGAAACACATTCAAAGAGCAACAGTAACAAAACTTACTCTCATGAGTAAAGCTAAACAAAGATGGCGCTTTATATCTCTTCTGAGATCTTTGGGAAGGTTGTGAATCAGATTTTCTTCCTCAACACCCCTTGTTTCTTGCCACTTATATTGCTCATAGCGCCTAATTCGCTCTCTGAGGTTCTCAGGGAGTAACCGATGTGACATCCACTGTTCTGCATCTCGCCTTTTCACCCTCATCTCCTCTAGTCTCATTGTTGAGGACTGCAGACATGTCTATCACAAACAAGTATATAGCTTATTACAGCCTGGGATTGTTTCTCACATAAGATGTACCAAAATTTTACAGCAAATAAATTGATGTTACAAGTGGACTAAATTAAACAGGTTGCAACATCACAGAGAAAGTAGGTGTCATACACCCGAATGAGAACTCTGCAATACAAGTTCTATTTTCTTGGTAGAATCTTTGATAGATTTTATTTTCATGGCTCAATCATATACTGTCAAGTGTGGCAATGCCATTTAAGAACTTCCAGAACAGTGAATATAAAAATGAAAGCCACAATGCTACCTGCATATTTCCAATCAGAAAGGCAAATAGCACCAGGCCGGAGATGGAAATGAAAACTGCAAAGCAAATTTCCCATACGTAGGTACTTGTTTGGAGATTTTGACCAAGGGAACTGCAACATAAAGGATCAAAGTTAGGTTAGAAAAACTAGAGACAGAAAACTCAAACAAAACTGAACTTTTTAAGACACAACTCGGAATTCTAACAGGAGTTCACAGGTGCATGCCTCGACTATCTACAGAGTACAAGGTATTTGCTACCTCCCACCAAAACAGGTTACATGCTTGGCTAGATGAGAAAAAGTCATCTAGTATTTTTTGTCTATGTTGGAATAAGAGTCTTTGGTGCTCTTATTTGTTTAATGTTGTAAACATTTCTATAAAATTATTTGTTGATTTGTCCCAATTCCTTTTTTTAACCCAATTTCTTTGAGAGGAAAGAATTCATCAGTTTCCTACGCTTAAAAATTAGATTCAAGCAGGAAAACCGAACCAAAATATCAAAGGACATGACGTAGTGATAACCTAAATTGTTTCACTAGCTAACTCCAAAAAAACACAATGAATTAGGTTACACTTGACATGACGCATTGCAAAGCTAATTAATAGATAACAATATACTCTTGCAAACTGTTTGAGCAATTAGATGAGATGGTCACAAATTTCAAACATTATAAAATCAATAAAAAAACCAGTGTTCCAGCATCGCTAAGTCTGTGCTCAAGCTACGCATACCATATGTAAGCTACAAGCTATTGTAAAATTGAGTTTCTATCAGTCCCTTCTTGATCTTTAAAAAGATGGTTAATGACCACTACATATACATGCAAATGTGGTTAAGCAGAATGACACTTTTTATAAAGATCTAATAAACATTCTTTTCAATATGCAAAAAAAAAAGAAAGACTAAGCACAGAGTGCAAGCATACCTTAAGTTCTGTAAACCCCACCAGAAACAATAAAAGAACTTCTGTGGAAAATTCATTGATCCTACAACATCTGATTGGAGAGCATCAAGGAACATCCCAAAATCAAAGAGCGTTGTGTTTGGTGTCTCTATAGGGCAGGAAATATTCAGCAACGTTTTAAATCCTGTATGATTATCATCACAATACAACGAGGCATGACGACAGGCAGAGGAATTCGCACAAGCTTGTTTCCAGCAAGTAGTTTCACGTTCTATAGAAAACAGATACCAAAAGGCTCCAAGTACCTAAAGAGCAGAAAGTCACTCAAATCTCAGTCTAACGAGTCGACAGAAGTATAGAATAGAGAATGATGTAACTATTTCAGCATACTAGTGTTATCTGCTGGTATAGCATAAGCTTGTATGCCAGGAAAAACTTTAATATGGCTGAAAATCTACAAATTTTATTTCTAGGATACCAATTGGTCAATTTTAAATGACGCCTTTCAAATAGAATCATCCATAGGTAACTTCGGGTAGAACAAAATTGAAGAAAAGAGTATGTAGCATATCCATCAGAATGGTAACTCTAGCTTGTTGCAAACTTACATGGCTGGCAAGCATATAAAGGAATAGATTGAAAGCAGCTCCAGCCCATGCTGTTTCAGTGAGTATGCCAGATGTTCTTGTGACTTCCTTATATAAAGGATAAACTCGAAGGACCCTTGGAATATATTGGAAAAACACAACAGACTTCAGCAAATTCTTGGTATTCAGGGATCTTGCACCCCGCAACTTAGGGATTATAATTAAAATTACAACCTGAAAATACATAGAAGGATAAGAGTAAACAACTGAGCATACACTTCTATTTACATAGGAAGTAGGTGAAAGCCAACATGCAATGCAAGATGCTCCATATCATGTAAATCTAATATCCGTGATTGAACAAGAATAATCTTCTCACAAGATCTACCAACCATGTGTTATTGCAATGGAATAAGACTTTATTCAATCAAACAAAGAAACAATTTGAGGGAAATAAGTTGCACCTGTGGTAGTGGTAGAACTGCGAGAATATCAATCAAGAAGTACGTGGACAAGTATCTCTTTGCTATCTCCCAAGCATCTTCAACTAAAACGCCTCTTCCAAATACACGTGAAGAAGGAGCAATAAAACCAGTTCGAAATTGAAGGGCAATATGAAGAAAGTAAAATATATCAGTAAAAGAACGCAAAACACTAGCTGTAACCTCCAATGTTCTGTCTATCCCCAGGCATTTGTTGTCATTATCAATCAATGGAATGTAAAGGAACAAAGGATCCAAGGAGATGGCAATTACACACGATAATACAAATATTTTGTTCCACTTCTGAAGAAAAGGTCCTTGAGGATCAAGTATGTTCTTGTTGGATCCCAAGCTTTCTTCCACAAAACCACTTAAACTGGATTTTACGGCTTGAATTATGCTTTTGGCCTTCCATTTACCAGGTTCCAAGCCTTTATGTAATTCGTTGGAAGCTATTACAACTTTAGTTCGGTGCACTCCATCCTTATCATGAAAATTTCCTTCAGAGTTTTTCTCTGATTTCCAACCGTGAAATCTGCAAGGCAGCCAATTTAAGTACTAGAAAAACAACTTGGCAGTATGTAAGCAAATTAGTGCACACAGTTATACAACATCTATGCTTATACTCGAAAAAACTGAATAGTCCATATTCAGATTAACTTGGTTGATCATTTTCTAAATATCTAAGTTACCAATAAAGTAACAAAACATGAATGTGCTTGAACTTTCCTATTAATTTTCTCTTGTCTTCCAATTTCATATAGAGAAGGCCATCCAGGCTTTCAATTCGTTCCCTTCAGGTCCAGAATTAGTTTACTTTCCACTCATGATTCTCTTTAATCGCAGTTAGTTGTATTTACTCATCTATTCCCATAGCATACATCAAACAGAAACTACTTAAACGGTGTAACCTGGATTGAGAAAGTAAAAAAACTGTGGCTTCCTGAGGTTCTCAGAAATCTGACCTCGAGAACTCCTCTTGTCGGTGATTCATAACTTGAGCCAATGCATCAACGTGCTCAATACAGAAAATCAACTTCCAAAATCATTCTAGAGGCAACAAGTTTTTCGATGAAAACTGTCTCGTGTAGCTCAGCCGAGAACTAATACCATTCCCTGAGATTTTAGTATAGCTTATCAGATAAGTATTCTATATCTTGATTCTCTCCAAGTATAACTACAAACAGCCACAAAAAATTTCCTTTTGAAGACAGCTTAACAGACGGGAATTGAATGTTTTCAACAAAGTCAAAGATGCTTAAAATGTGTAAAACTTTGTCACAAGAGTAGAACAAACCAACTTGTTCTTTTCATGAAAGGAGTCCATAAGTAATTAAACAATACACCGTCAAACATGACTTATATAGAAAAAATAGTTGGATGCATTGAATCCTCTAGAATATTCAACATAGTGTATTGGAGACAGATACAAAAAAAATTGGCAAATTTCTACATCAGAGTACTTACTGCAACAAAAAAAAAAAAAAGATAAAAAATTGCAACACCTTGATCAGCTATAAAATTCTATAACATCAAACACTTGCAATTCTCAAAGTTGTAACATCAAACCATAGTTGTAATCATAATTTTTTTGCAGGAAGATAAATATGAATCATGAGAATTTGTTTAAACTGATACATTGTTATAATAACGAATATACAATCCGAAATCAATTAGAGTCGACTATATAAATATTTTTATATATGTTAAAATTTAGAAATTTCAAATATCAACTTACCTAACCTCTTTGGAAAAAAACTCAAAGTGGCGCAGATTTGACTTTAGATCGTCGCACATCGATCCAAAAACAGAATGGAATGGTAATGTTCAGTTAGTTCACCTGAGAAAAAGACAATATATGTGTGTAGTGGGAGTGAAGAGAGTTGCATCTCATGAAAGCCAAAAAAAAAAAAAAAAAAAAGTGTTATATGAATCAAGTAATAATAAGTTTAGAGAAGAAGAAGAAGATTTGGAGGTTTTTTCAACTTGTGTCCCACCCCAGATTTCCTTTGTGGGAAGTGGAAGATCCACAACAGAGTGTCTTTTGTGGGTCCTACTTATTAGCTTTACCGGGACCCACTTTTATAACCGGCCGGTGACTGTCAGCTGTCTCTTCAAAATCATACAGCACGGCGGCGCTTGCTTCGATTCTTCCTAGTTTCTTCTTTCTATTCAACTCCAAATTTGAAATGATAAGTTGTATAATTAAGATCACATTAAATCAATCGTTCGTTCACGTAATAATGAATTTAATGATACGATACAATTAAATTAAATTAAATGACAAGGTGACAGCACTTAACGAATAGAATTGCCTTTGAACTGACTGATTTGCTGTTTGACTTGCACAGTAAGTTTGATTTGCTCCCCCGTGAGCCAAATCACCGACGTGTGTGGGTGTTTATTATCATAAATAAATAAATAAATGTAGTAGTTATAAAGACAGTGGTTGAGTTAAATTGTGTATTCATCCTATTCGTAGCATAGTCAACGTAGTTAGTTGGGTAAACCATTTTATTGTTCATCACGACACCTCATCCTCATGATTCCTGAGTTTGACAATATCTAGTTTTCTTTTGCACACTATTCTCCATTTATTTTTGTCAACAACTACGACTTTGAGGCAGAATTGATACTACTAATTTGTTGTGATTATAAAGACACAATTTTCATCAAAGAGGACCCTTTCTTTAGGGACAGTTGTTAATTAATGCTTGTTTATGCGAAAATATAATGGCAAATTTTACAATCGTATGAATTAGCCAACACAAAACCATGAAAACTAGTATTCCTCCTTCCCTAATTACTTATCTATTTTTTTCTTGTATAAGTATCCCTAATTACTTATTTATTTTTACAAATAAAAAAAGGATAATTTTTTTTACTTATTATACCTTTAATTAATTAATTTGAAAAAGATAAAACTTTTTCAAAAATTTAACGCACTTCATAACTAATTGAGATAAAATGATACTCACTTTATCAATAATTATTTTTTAAATAGTTGTGTCAGTATATATATATATATCTCAAAACACGCCATGATAAAATGCTATGACAATATAATATAATTCATATTTAGCACCAATCAAAAGGCAATGAAGTATGTGTTATTCTTACAATAACTTGTATTTATATAGTTAATAAACAGAAACAGAATCAAGATGAAGCAGAAAAAAAATTTAAAATACAAGAATTAATCCGAGTCCACAGAAACTACTGTGTGTCCTTAAGAAATTTAATCCCCTCACTGTACCCAAGGTTATGGATTAATTTCTCCCAAGATAAAACGGATTAAACCTGTTAAAGAAATAGCGGTACCTCAAACTTCTTTAACTTCAACGAACTGAAGAACAGCAACAAGTCACACAGACTCAGTCGATCGACACTTTGATTTTATTTTGAGAGAAAAAGTAAATGCAGAGAAAGAAAAATTTTCAGTGATTAAAAAATCAAAAATTGACTTCCTTTTATAGCCATTTTCAGCAAGTAACATGTCTGTTCAGTGAAATCTGTTCAGACCCATTTTATCCAGAAAGTTGTGTCTTTTGGAAAAAATAACAACTTTTCGAAAAATTGTGTCTGTTAGGAAAATAACTACTTTTTGGAAAGTAACGACTTTTCGAAAAGTAACGACTTTTCGGAAAGAGTAACAACTTTTCGGAATGTTACCGTTACCTGCAAATTTATAAGAAATGACTTTTCATTTGCACTTTGCAAATGACTTTTCATTTTCTCTCCAAAGTAGTTCCGTTACTTGTGAATATATAGTTACCCTTGTCTCAAAAAGGAAAAGAAAAGGAAGTGTTTCGGAATAGCTATCTAATAGCAAGTCTAAGAAAAAGTCTCTTCTGGACAAGCACCTTTAAACTGGGATCAGCAAATATTTCTTAAACTAGAAGTTGCAAAATCACCATTTGTGACTTACGAATAGGTTCAGTAGCACATTTTAGCAGTAAACAGGCCACATTGCTTAATTACAACGAACCTGAGGAGCATTAAATGTGAATATGTAATGAGATATGGAATGGTCAAGGGACATGCGTGTACCCCTTTGATAGATTCTTAGAAAAGTTCTTCAAAGATGTTATGTGCACCACATCTACAGTAAATGATCCATAATAGCTGGGCTACTCCCCAATCTGAAATATAAATCCACAATCACCTGGGAATGCTACTTCCATCAAGGGCATCCTTTGCAGAAGTGGCAGTTTCTGCATCAGAAAATTACACTAGAGCCTGAAAAGGTTCCAAGGGAGAGTGGTGGATTTATCAGCTGAATCAATGGTCAGTAACATTACAAAACCAAATCCAACTTCAGTAACATACTGACCTGGAATCCAGCAGTTTTCTCAAATGTCGTAATTGTATGGACAAATCCAAAAGCTGACAACACCTGGAAAAAATTAGATTATAAGTAGAAAAAAACAATTGAAGGAAAAATCAAGATACAAATCTGAAAACATCTTGAATGTTATGATGCAAAGCATAGTTTGCACAACTGTTTAAGGTACAACTATTTGAAAAAGTTGCAACCCTTCGAAAAGTCACAACCTTTCATAAAAATCACATCTTTTGATAAAAGTTGCAACTCTTTATAAAAGTTATAACTTTTCATTAAAGTCGCAACTCTTCATGAAAGTCGTAACTCTTTAATGAACTTTTCATCAAAGTTACAACTTTTCATCAAAGGGGAAGACTAGTTTTGAAAATAAATAAATTTAAAAGAAAATTCTGATTCTTGGTGGCGCCACATAGGCGGGCGTAAGGTTTTCTTTTATATATATATATATATTCATGATGACATATTATTTCAAATTTTCAAATACACATAATTTTACAAAAGACTAACTAGTTCAATAAATTAACAATAATAGTAACTAACTATTGATAAAAATCCTTCCACATGATACATACTATCTCTTCACATTGATTATGAGTTTTTTTTTTCATAATTTAAATTTATGAGTTTTTTTTTAAACATTAATTTTTATATTTCAAAAAAACAAATTTAGAATTGCAAATCCTATTTTCTGAAATGTTTGTTTGAGACTATGATTTGAAGTTGAAATTGATAAATCGTGCAGATTATATAACCAAAGGTTGATTTAAAAAATCAAGCTCCCAAATCTTGATTTTAACCCAAAGTAAATTTGCACGGATCATCACCGACTCAATTATAATTCAGCTCATTTTGTTTATTCAATTTCAATTTAATTCGCCAATTAATTATAATTTTTTTTTAAAAAAAAAAACTGTTTTAGCTGTACTCTATTTCCTTTTAACTTATACTGCAGTCCCCTAACAACTTGTTTAGATGGTTGTACCTAGATGTCATTGTTTTGAATAATACGATATATTTGAATAAATTTTATCAATTCTCATTGTTAGATAATGTCACACATTGAGGGATATTATAAAGAAAAAAAGTAGGATACAAGGTAAAAGATTTATAAATAAATTAGAATAAATGATAAAATGAAATTATTAAATAATTTTCTTTTAAAAGATATAATGGATACGAAAAACAAATAAACAACGAAGTCATCACACCAAATCAATTATAATGAACTTTTCGTCGTCACATAAAAATGAATTTAACAACACAATAATACAATAAAAACAAACATTAAAGTAAAACAGGTAACAACCATCCAAGCAAGACTACACAACAAACTTTTCTTCAACTTAAAGCGTTTGCACTAAATAAACTTTGTTTGATACTAGTAGAAATAGCCGTAGCAAATAGTTGCTAGAAATGCATGCTAATGTAGCTGATGAATTCGAACTGAGAGCATATTAGCAATGGAAATCAGGTAGGGCTAAGTTGACGTTAGCTTTAGACTTCTGCAGGTTAGCTCCGATTTTGTCACAAGGTAAATGCATGTCCCCTAAAACAGTATGGCAAACCTGTTCCACTGATCCTCAGTTGCATAAAGTTCCCTAATACCTTATAAGAGTGTGAGAAGAGAAGTATGCTTTTCTTCCTGCTCCAAAAGCCAGAGAGATCCATGTAATAAGTTAAATTGGCGTCAACAACTGGGCTGCAAGGAGATGCATATTCAAAAACCATGTGTCATTATCGTAAAAAATTGTTCATTCATAGGACCAAATTGAGAGCCAAGAAATCATCCAGTCATCCACAGTTCAGCTATTCAACTTTTGCACAAACAATTTCAGGACTCTGAACCTCCTAAGTTCAGTTTAGAACTCAACTCATCAAAGGGCTCTGGTAAGACCTTAAACATATAGTCCGTCTGTAGAACTAGCTGACAATATACCAAGATAATGCCATTTTATAGTAGCAAGCATGTAAACTGGGAAATTCTTTGTGTATAGAAAGAACAAGCATTGCTATAGTAATCATAAGTCCTGAAGATATGCGCGTGCATGTTAGAAGGAGAAAAGATCATTCTTTTTACAAGTAATTCAACAATAAAAAGACCTTAATAGAGTAGAATTGATAAAGAAATGCATATAATCTCGACCCTAGCTCATTTGACATTTGACAATTAGTTGATAATTTCATACCCCTTAATAAGTAATTCGTATCAAATGTTTTCTAAATATTAACCAAAATGGAAGTTCTCTTACCAAATAGGAGTCAGCTGTGCAAGTACCCTAAAACAGCGGAAACAAGATGCAAAGAACCAGTGACTACTACAATTCCAGGCTGTTCTCCAGTTCTTTCATTGAGGATCTTAACACCAGCCCTTATACAAGCCAATAGTGATCCCTCCGCAAGTAAAATGCCTTGAGATTTCACTATCCCTGCAGCTTGAAGTGATTGATCCTCACTTTCTGCAACTTTGAGGTCAAGAACCTTCATATTCATCTCTCTGGAAGCATTGACCCAAGCACATTTCAATAAAGATGCTGAAGCCATTCTTGATTTAGCACCAGCGATGTCAACTTCTGTAGAAAATACAGCATCCAAATCCCCAACTTCCAAAAGAATGATTGTCTTAGTGGAGTCATTTATAATACAACAATCAAATATCAAAAAACATGTGAAATGCAAGTATAATGTTAGAGACAAACACTAATGTTAGAAAGCTGATGATTCACATTTCATTTAGAACTCACCTTGTTTGTATTAATAACTAAAACATGTAAATGGCCAGAAGAGAGTGAACAACGTTACATATTTGGAAAAGTTTGCTACTTTTAGTACTCTCTACGTCTCAATATGGAGTTATAAGTCTACGTAACACATAACAAAATCATCTGGAACAGTCTTGCTTGGATGGTTGTTACCTATTGTACTGAAGTTTATGTAGGACATAACAAAATCATCTCAGACAAACTTCTCTCATATATTCTTGTGTCTGCCACTTGAACCCTTTTTCATACATCATCATTTCTAATACTGTTCAGTCTTTAGTACCACACAATCATCTATAGTATCCACATTTTAATGACATTCATTTTACGTATATTTAGGTTTAATTCATTGTAAACATTCTTGCTGTCGCAGGACTCATTCATTTCATACATCCAAAATTTTATTTACCCCATCCTTTTTTAGCACCTCCAATTATCATATTGTCACACCGAAATTTGGTGCATATGAGGTCTATGTGGCACATAACAAAACCATCTCAGGCAACCTACTCTTAAAATCCTCTAAGTGATTCATTTGAACCCTCTATCGGATGCTACCATTATAATCTTCTTCAGTCTTGACTCATCTTGAATGAAGGCAAATCTAACTTTTAACATCTGCATTCCATAAACATATATCTTGTGGATACATTAGGTTTGGAGACCCAACCATTCATAACCATATGACATCCTTGTCTCGTGATAGTTTCAAGTATCTGTTTATCACATAACATTCTCGTAAGATTCCTCTGTTTAAGTCATTATTTTTAAACTCTATTTTTTTCATTCATCTATCATGCCATTCTACTTAAAGATGAAGTCCAGATGTCCATATTGTATTTATTGGGCATCACAATTCTGTCTAATCATGCTCCAGCTTCATTCTTCTTATAGGGTTTAAACTTGCAGTGTATCATGTCTTACTTCTATTGTCCCAAGACATTATTCTCTAGTGTACTTCTCTATAGTTTCAAGTTTTCATTGAGCCTCCAAAGAGTAAAAGTTTTAGGACAAGTATTTAGTTGCAAAGTAACAGAAGCAAACACGCAAAGGGGGTCAAATTGACAACAAAACTATTCCACAATCTTTAGGTTACAGCTTAGCAATAATTGAAAAATTAATTGTGTAAATGATCTAAGAACTCATCAACTAAAAAAGTTTGGTCAAACCTGAAAGTAACTCGCTTGCAAAACCTAGATGATCCTTGTCATTCGCCATAGCAACCACAAGAACCATTTTTGCCTTTGGAAATGTCATCTGCAACGTGTTTGCCAAAGCCCTGGCAGATTCCTTCGTGTGTGCTGAAAATGTTTATTGTTATCATACTATCCACTTACAAAAAGACTCACAATTACAACTCTTGAAAACAGATGTAAAACACTGTATTATCCATGGCTATGTAACACATACATAGACACATGCACTAACAATAAGAACATCAAGATCCAACCTCCATCAAGTAGTACAGTTGCTCCAGATACTCCAAGTAAATTAGCTTCTTCTGAAGACAATATTTGGGTTCTGCCTTGCAAAAATGCACTCTCCAGACCAGCACGAATAGCCCCACTGGACAAACTCCATCCTGGTATTTAGACACATTACAAGAATGAAGTTAAGAAAGAAAGTTGATGGCTGATCATATTATACAAACAATGTATCAAAATAATTCAATCAAGTATTTCACATTGTCAATGTAAACTTTGTAGTTAAAATAACTTATATCCATTATCAGAAGACATTACAATCTGCTTCTTAAGAAGCTTTAAGATTAACTCCATGTCTATCCTTATCCAAAACTACTAGCGTCAATCAGGAGAAATCATCCCAATTAGAAATTAACCCACAAGACCAAATTAATGGGGTCAAGCATGTGTTAGTAGCTAATGCTCCTGGAATAACTCTAACTCTAGCATGTTATGGGATTGAAGGTAAAGCTTGACCTGACTACCATTAATGTAACAGAATACACGAGATTTGCCAAGATAAATCCTTCAAATCAACAATATAAAAGGGGAAAAGATTTGAGATGAGGGTTCCATTTCACAGAGCAAACTGCCCAATGATTCATGCAATTTTAGTGTCCTGAACCCTGTAAAAGTATGTCAAATCTGTAGTGCATATCAACTACAAGGATGAATACCTATCAAAAAGAATAATACAAGGCTATATAATCCCCATAATTCATTGGTTAATCCGTACTGTTAGAGAAACATCGTAACTAAACTGGCAACAAAGCTGTATCTACTTTTCCTTGTGAGTAGGCACACAGATACAGGTTTCAGGAAGTGACATTAGAAAGACAATCCATAGCATATATTAACTGAGCACCTAACCCAACTCTGTTAATGTTTTTAATGACAAGAAAACAAGGTTATACAATTTGAATTCCCATCATAGTCGAAGATTTATTAGCTTGCAAGAACTATTTTTGAAGTAAGAACAAAGAAAAATTTGAGTCCTTACCTTGCTTATTAAGGCATAATGCTGCACATGTAGCAGTTACAGCGTTCTGAAGTTGGTGAGCTCCAAGCATGCGTAACTTCACACCTAGAAGTTCAATAGACTGCACTATTTATGAAAAAGCAATTAATAGCTTGTTATGTACTAGAAATTGAACAAGTTTCAAAAAGTCCAATGTGTCATTTATGAACCATAAATGAAGATTAGTTTATACCAAATCATAGTCCTTCTCAATCTGGAGTACTATATCACATAATTGGCGTGGTATGCCACTCACTTCACAGAAGCCTCTCAAAGCACTTCGATTTCCAGGATCAGATGCTGATACCACTGGTGAAGACATAGAAGATGCTTTCCTACGAAGAATGCACTCAATAGATGGAACGAATGGACCTCCTATAACTAGCTGAAATATTGAATCATTTGAAGCAAGTCAATCTAATAGAAAATAAAATTATTAATAATAATTTTTAACATAACATGCTACACAGACAACATTAAGACGTTAATCATCTTTACTATCTCATCAAAGCTTGAGGTTAGAACTAGCAGACTAGTAAAAAAATAGATACAACCAATGTAGGGCATGAGCTGTTTGCCCACTGTGTAAATCACACATGTCTAGAAAACCCTAAACAGAAAACATCAGATCAAAACACAATTTCAAGAAGAAATATTCATCTTCGAATATATCCAACGGATAGGTGAAGGAAAGACCACCTAACTGGACGCCCATTTTTAACTATTCCTGATTTTGCCACCGCTATACTTTCCAAAGAGCCCCCAAGTGCATCCAGATGTTCCTCGCCAACAGTGGTTATGATTGATATAGCAAGATCAGAACCCGAAATAACATTAGTGGCATCTCGTGCTCCACCCAATCCAGCCTATATGGTAGGAAGAAAATACAAAATGTTAATGTGAGCACGAGTGGAAAGAAAATCTTGATTTTGGAGGAAAAGGAAAAGAAAAAGAAGAAGGAAGACCAAACACCTAATATAGTCTAAAAGATTATGTTTAAAACTGCGGTGGAAAGAACAAATGAACTGGGGAAAAAAGAGTATAGCTATTGTAGAGAAAAGAGTCAAGTTAATGTGTTTAACCTCCACAACTGCAATTTCAGTATTTTCTTCAGCAAATAGGCTGAATGCAACAGCAGTAAAAACCTGACATTTTAAGAAAAAGAAGAAACAAATTAGACAAGACCATATACAGAAGCAGACCAAAAATGAAAACTAAAGAGTACTTTGGAGAAAGCACATTCTTGGAAGTATAGAAATCAAAGCCAGAAACGGAAACTGTTAAAGATAATTCCAGGGGAGGAAAGCATCAAGGAGTTTTCACTGATGAGTGATTCGCAAACCATCTTTCAACAAGTTATGTATTGCTAGCTAAAAGAAAGGAAAAGAACCTCAAAATGACTGAGATATCCATTCTCAAGTTTCACTGCCCTCTCAATAACCTCCCTCCTTGTACTGAAATGATGATTCAACACCTTGGCTGAAACTGGCTCACCCCATTTTCCCAAGGTTATGCGTTCCCTGATAGTCTGTATATGTGGACTGCTCATATGCAGCAAATCAACTAGTCATACAAACTACATCGATTGTACCAAAGCGCTCAGCTATAAATAAGTACTTAACAACTTAAGTTGCTCGAACTCTCCAAAATTGTTGTCGCACCCCTGTCATATCCTCCAAAAATGCATACTTTTGGAGGATCCAACAAGTACCGTCTACATTTTTGAAGAGTTCGAGCAACACAGCCTAAAATGTTACTGATAAAAGATCTTTAACAATACCTAGTATAGCAACCAACAGAATAACCTTCTGCCCGCAGTATACTTGAGAGAAATGCAGCTGTTGATCCTTTTCCTTTTGTTCCAGCAATATGAACAGTCTACAATAATTTCACTTTAGAACCAAGGAGTGAACTACAACAATGTGATGCAGAATTAGCCGGAAACTTAACAGAGACTACAATTGAACTGAATAAGTGAATATAGTAAAATGGAGAAATGAAATCTGACCTTAAACCTAGATTGGGGATTACCCAGAAGTTCCATCAATCGTCTCATTCTTCCTAAATCAAAACCATCTTCGGTATCTGTACCTGCGCCTTTGGGGACCCCTGCCTTCTCGAAGTTCTTGAGACTGTCCAAAAACTCCATCATTTCGTCCAATTCTGGATCCTCTCGTAAAGTGGAGAAGGCATGACGGGTATTGTGGACAAGTCCAGCAACTGAGCTGAGCATATTTCTATGAATTGAACGAGTGAATCGACAGAGAATGCTAATACTTTTCATTTTTTGTTCTTCACACTACAGAGCAGAAACCATTGCTTCTTAATCGGCCATTTTTGTTCCTTTCATATATTGGAGCATGTCAATTTTGCTCATTCAAATATCACCCAACTAATAAATTTTGATTAAATATAATATTATTCTTATAAAAAAAATTGAGATTTTTACTGGTTTTAATTTAATTTTTTTAAAAAAAAACACGAGTTAAGTTGTTGTTTTTTTTTAAAAAAGAAAAGTTAAAAATAATTTTGAGATTTTTTTAAATCTTTCTTTTCTTTTTTTTTTTTTTTTGGTTAAAGAGTGTCCAAATGCATAAAAAAATAGTTTTCAATGAAAACGGTGTTTGTTTGCCATTCTTCAATTTAGACATATTCGTTATATAGGTTCCTTGTTTTATTTGAATCATGCATAAAAGAGTAGTTTTCAAATCCTAATTTTCGATTCAGGATTTACAGTTTATGGTTATGTACTTGTCATTAAGGGCCCGTTTGGATGGGCTTAATAAAAGCAGCTTTAAAAAAGTACTTTTGAAAGTGCTGAAACTTATTTTTAAAATAAGCAGTTATGCGTTTGGATAAAAGTGCTGAAGTTGTTATGCCAAACGTGAAAAGGGAAAAATAGAAGAAAGAGATGTTAGGGTTATATTTATAATTTGGAGATTGTATAAAAATATTAAGGAAAAAACATAAAAATATGTCAACTTAAAACAGCTTATAAGCTAAAAAAAAAAAACACCCCTACCCCAGCTTTTAACTTTTGGCTTAAAATAAGTTTTTTTAACTTAAAATAAGCTATTTTAGTATTGCCAAAACAGTCAAATAAGTCAAAAACCAGCTTTTAAGTCAGTTTGACCAGCTTTTAAGCTGAGCCAAACAGGCTCTAAATTCATAGCTCAATTTAGTTATTAAAATATTTACGATTCAGGATTTAAAATTTATGAATTTGTCATTGAAATCAATATCTCATTTTAGTTATTGATCTGCATTTTATTTATATATTTAATGGATTTCCTAATACACATACAAAATTTGAACAAGAGCACAACAACAAACATACCCCAGGTCAGGGAAGGGCGGGGATACAGTAACTAACCGTTATCTTTATGTGATAGAAAAATTGTTTCATGTATCTAAAATTGTAACTCCATCCTTGATTGGAATGTGAAGAAATTATAGTTTGTGGAAAATAAGAGGAGCACCATACTGAGGCTGAACAGTTACTGAGGGTTGAGGAGCATGTGTGTAAGATGGAGACAATTCAAAAGAGAAGGTTTGTAGGATCATAGACAAAGCCATCTTTGCTTCTAACATGGCAAAATTTTGTCCAATGCATATTCTTGGACCCCAAGCAAATGGAAAATATGTAACTTGACCCTTAGTTGCACCTGATATTCCTTCTCTAAATCTCTCCGGATCGAACTTGTTTGCATCTTCACCCCATATCTCTTTATCATGATGCAATATGACCATTGGCAACGAAACTAGCACACCAGCTGGTAGAGATACTTCTCCTAGCGTAATCTCTTCAATAGCTACTCGGGTAAGTGTTGTTACAGGGGAATATAGCCTTAATGACTCGTACAAGATCATCGTTACCTGTAACATACATTCTCCCACCTCTATCAGTTTATATCAAGCATGACACAGAAATTGAACCAAAAAAAAACTAGAATACTTACAACTTTCAGACGATTTAATCCATCAAAATCTGATTTCCGACTCCCAAATACTTGCAAGACTTCTTCTCTGGCCCTTGCCTGCCAATCTTGGTACCTGCTTAACAGCACCAGAGTCCATAGGAGCCACACTGATGTAGTTTCTGCGCCAGCAAAATAGAACAACTTGCATTCTTCAATGATTTCATCGATGCTCATTCCAAAGCCCTTGTTTCCGTCCTGCTGTTCAATTTCCTTAAAATTTGATTCCAGCAATATGCCTAATAGATCCTCATTATCGGCGTACCCAGCTTCCATTGCTTTCAATCTTTTATCAATGATACCTCTAATTAAGGACCAAACATCCTTCTTTATTTCCTTCATTCTTCTGTTCCTCTTTGTTGGCAAAAATCTTTACCAAAAATGCATTCACAATGATTAGAACTAAATCAATTAATGTAGTTTGTAATAGAAAACTACAGCTACATTTTCTGAATTCTTAGGAGAATTTAAGTTACCTCCCTCCTGGGATATAAACTGAGCGTATAGCTTCGATAAAATGCTGAGCTTGTTCGTTTTGAAGTTCAAATATCTTTCTACCTTCTTCATAACTACTGCCAAAAGCTGTCCGAGAGATCACATCACTAGTCAACTGCTGCAGGTGAGGCCATACATCTATCTCATGAGAGCCTTCAACTGGAGCAATGTCTTCCCATTTGCTCAGCATCTCACTTCAGCTGGAAGCATATGCTGTTCGACAAAATGGTGAACGAGGATTAAAGTCAATGACACTTACACTGGAACAGATTTAGGAATTGCCATCACCATCTAGTACAAGTTGCAGGTTAAATCAAAAGAAAGATACATGCTCATATAACAATTAAGGTGAAGCAAGGTCGGGAGTAAAAAGATCCATTTGTCCTCTCCGAATGCATAAAGAGCAACATGAAACTAAATGTCCTGTACAAGCCAAGGAACTTACGCAAATATAGTCCTGACAAATAATGATCCAGACAAGATTCGACTTTTTTGAACCATAAAATGATTCTCCAATTGTCTAACTCAAGCTAGGTAGCAGAATTCACTCAATATAGTCATATGTGGAATACATACAAGATCAAATTGGAAACATAACTGAAGCAAAGTCAAAGCGGAAAGAGATCTTTAACCAGAACATTAGCCAGATACGCAAGAGCGAGCATATTATCAATTGGTGGAAGAACAATCTAGAACAATTGTATCATGATCCAGACGATATCCGTCCCTATAGAACCACTACTATGCTCGTCTACTTCAAATCAGGTAGAAGATATTACTCGAAATTGTCATATGACATTAAATTTCAGATTATTAAGATAAGGTAAATCAAAGGAGATAGAAGCAATAGCAGACATTTTATCCATCGATAGAGTAAGAATTGTTCAACATTATAGTTTCTGGTTGACTAATCACAAAAGTTGAATGACAGACCTTTAACTTCTCTAGATGGAACGCAGGATTGATGATTTTTCTATGTTTGGCCCATTTGTCTTTCTCATAGCTTGCTAATCCTTGTACAAATAAGGTGCCTAATGGATTTCCACGAGGCTTTTGATACGAATAAGTTTTCGAGAGTACTTCCTTTATAAGCTCAGGGTCCATGATCAATACTTGTGGTCTTGGACCCATCCATGTAAAACATTTTTTCCCTGCAAAGCAAGCATATATATGTCTCATGATTAACTACAACTAGTACAATATTCGCTATGAAAACATTTATACAACCGAAGAGAACAAAATGAACAGAGTGATCTTCAGATTAAAAAAAAACAGTTCAGGAGTACAGGCTCATTACAATTTCATCGAATTTGAAGAAAATTGAGACAAACTACATACACCAAGAGCTAAACTGCTTATTTGTATTAGGAAGTTCATTAAATATGTACAAATATTTAACTGCGAACCTCGTAACTAAAGAGAACTATATGGGTTCAATTTCAGTTCAAAAAACATAAAATTCAAATCCTATCTCCATTTGTGGAAATGAATGAGAAATTGCGAATGGATAACAAATTACTGAATTTATTTTCTACTACTTATATTAAAATTAGCAGAATACATGTATTTGTTGTGTAAAAAAATTCTTTTGGTGAAAAGATAACATATTTCTCGATGATTCAACTAGGTGTCTCAAAAGTGAACCCAAACATAGATAACCGCCCAACATGCTCAGAATTTTAAGGGTTGAGTTCAACATAATTTGAATTGGGTTCAATCTCAACCCATTTGAAGATAATCCTCAATTGAGCCCAATTCAATTTCCAATTTTAACTCGTTTTAAAACTTTTTTATTAAGATATATTTTTATATTTAAGGTATAATTTTAGGATTTATCTATCATTTGTTACTTTTTTTAAAAAAAAAAATTTCGAGCTAAAATTTGATTATAAAAGTTAAATATCAATATGTTGAATTAGTGATATTAATCGGGTCAAATTGGACGAATTAAGATCCAACCCGTTTTTAAGCCCATTGAGCCCAATCTATTTGAGCCCAAAACAAACTTGGGCAGGTCAAGACCCAACCCGCTTTCTATCTCAACCATTTTAATATTTTCAATTTCAGCCAACCAGCCTATTTGACACGCCTAATTTCAACAAAGAATGACATCATTCTTGGTGCAACGTCATCAAGGTATACTATAAACAACCTTATACTGCATTTCTGCAGGCTGTTTCCACAACTCTGATCACATGACATCAACTTTACTAATTACTCAATAACTTATGAATTCATGTCATATCAAATTCAAAATTCATAAACTTTAAGTAATACGCGCTATCACACAATAGAAAATATAGTAAAAATTTGAATCTACTTTAACAAGCTAATTAGTTGAAAACATAGCATATTTGTTGATGGTTTGAAGAAAGAAAGGCAGCATTCTTGGTGCTAAATCATGATCAGACATATTCATAGGCTTTGAATTAGCTTCCTTAATCATTCTAGTAACATCTTTCATGTCCCCATGTAATATTCTGTATGAATTCCCTTTAAGTCCTTGTTTCCTCAACAAATTCTCCAACTTCTTTGGATTGAACCAAACCTAATTCAGTACTTTCCATAACAGACTAATCGCTATGGCACAACAACATATTGTTACTATCATTTGAATTGTCTCCATTTTTCTGAGCAAAAAAATATTACTCTAGCTTCTTATATTATACACTTTGAAAAATCTACTCCCTCCGTCCCATTCTACATGTATCAATGAAATTTGATATTTTTTAAATTTTGATATTTAAATAAGTTTATCTTAATCATAATTTTTTATAGATATTTTAAATATTTTGAATTATCAATTATTGTGACTTATATTACTTTCTAAGTAATTTATAAGTATAAATTTTATTTCAAAACTAAAAAAATTTATATATAAATTTTCAACTAAACTTAAATTATTGATTTTTGAAAAATAAAAAATATCAGAGGAAGTAAGTAATAAATATTATATGGTTTTAAATCGTTTTAAAACTAAGTACTATCAATATATGTGGCTTGAAATCATTATCAACGAGGGGCAAAGGAAAATTATTGAAGTTATCTGTTTTGAGTACGCAAGTGGGACAATTATAGCATGAAAATTTAAAATGATATACATGAGTGGATGTGATTTTATTTTATTATATTATAAAGAAAAAATAGAAGTAACTAGAGTCTTGAAGCATACAATTAAAAACGATATTTCATTTTTTGGAATTTAAAATTGCATTGAAAAGGTAACTTTGTCATTTTAAATATTAAAAAGAAACTTTCAATAATTTAAGTGTTAAGAGATTGCTTTAAAATATCATTATAAAGAAATATGCGAATTCTCTCCTTCTTATTTTATATTTGTATTTGCATTAAAAATGTTGTAATTTTATCATTTTGTCTTTTTTTTTTAGAATCTAAGTTTTCAATCAAGGATATAAATTAATTTATTTGATTAATTAATTTAATCAATGAATATGAATCATTTATTTAGCTTTTTAAAATTGTTCAAATATATATTTTTACGACTAATAACTCAAAACGATAAAAAAGGAACATATGATCTAATTTATGTATTGATTTTATGAAATGACAAGTATTATGGACCATCTATTTATAGAAAGCGATGACATATAAAATGGAAGAAGGGAGTAGGACTGTTCAAAATCGAATCTAAACGAATAACCTGAACTGAAAAAGCTTATTGGTTTATCGATATTGGGTTATTAGTTTAGCAGTTCTGGTAACGATTTTAATTTTTTGGTTATCCGATTATCCGTTCTTATCCGTTTGAGATTTTCTCTTAATGGGTTAACCAATAATAAATTAGATAGTTATATTTATACAATTTTGTATATGAAGTCCTTGACTTAGAGTTTGATTTCCTAGTCTTATTTTTTGTTGTCTTGAATACTTGGTTACTTTATAATGTAAAATATTTTTTTTAGCAAGATGTAACTTGTGACCTCATGTGCATGGTTTATCTGGTTTGTCGCCTTTTTCTAAGTGATTTTTTAATGTTTCTTTTTTTGTGTCAAATCATAACGGTTAAACTGATAACCGAACCGATAATGATAAAAAAATCGATAAACCAATAATCAATAAGCTAATGTCTTAATGGTTCTATAACGGTTTATCATATCTACAAACCGATACTCAATAAGCCAAATCGAACTAACCGATACGCAAAGCCAGGAGGAAGTATAACTCATCTAAACATAGAAAAATGAATATTTATTTTTGTCCAACAATACTTGTCCACTATTGACTTTAATATTCGTCCAAGAGTATATTTGTTGATGTTCGACGAATATCCCCTCAATTAATACATCAGTGCAGAACAATATATGTTAATGGCTCATTTGGCATTCCAAAGAGTCCATTTTCTAAATTGTTGAGTTTGAATAATGATGAGATAATGACTTTGTTTGATGATATATCTTTCAATATTAATTAATGTTCAAGATCCAAATCACCACCACAACTATTTATAACGATCTAAGATTAATTATTAGTAGAAATATTTGTACTTTGATTTCATATAAATTTTTAAGCATAACAATAGTATTTTTTTGTGTAATATTAATTAAAATACGAAAATATTATAATAAACACAAAATATATAGTACTACCGTCGATCATTTCTCTTTCTTGAACCCCTTCTTTCCTTTCTCGATAGTTTCATAAATAGGACTTATTAAACAGATTTTTATCAAAAAAATTCCTAACGATGAGTCAATTTTCGTGTGGAAAATTCATATTCTTAATAGTGAATTGACCCATTATTGTGTCCTCCCTTTCATCCATTTACGTGTCAATTTGGTATGTGTACGTAATATCCAAAATTTATTTTTGATTCATTTTGAACTTTTGGCCATTTTGTATTATTGAGCTCTACGTGTCTACCTACCAGAGAGTTAACTAAATAGAATGCATATATTACAGGGAAAAGACATGAATTTCCTTTTAAATTTATACGAAAAAGTCAGTTAAATGTTTAAATTATTATGACGATCTATTACATTTTTATTATTTAAAAATGTATTTAATATCATCTTACAATATATAACATCATTCTTACATTATGTTGTGTATTACACTCGTTGCCACATTAATGATACATCAGCGATATGTCAGAAATTATAATTGTTTTATATCTTTTTTTTATTTTTTTCTTTATTGATTAATTTTTCCTTTTGTTAGCTATATTTTACATTAATTAGTTTCTAATTAATTAGTAAATTCTCTAATAATTATATCTTCTTCATTGTAAAATTGCAAAGAGAGTTTTGTACAATGGCCGTCAAGAAAATTTTCCGAAATTCGAAGCTAATTCGTATGGTGAAAGAATTTCTTTCGTTCCAAAATGAACCTCGAGAAGACTCTTTTAGTTTCTTCCATTGATTGACCATGAAAATCGATATTCAATAGCAAATCTTTTTCAGATACAAACACCATTTTTACTTTTTCTTTTTATGTTCTTCGTGGAGGTTTCTTAGAAGATAAGAATAATAAGAAAATAATTTTCTTCCCCTTTTCATTCGATCATTCATCTAGTTTTCTAAAAATTCTCACCATAGTTCCATGACTGAGAACCCCCAAACTTAAAGTTTACCTTCCAATGACATGAAAAAACACAAGTCAAAATTCACATATCACTAGTAGAATTTTGATTTCTTGCTGGGTGGTTTACGGGTAAAAAAAAATGGTATTTTTGAAATAACTTGTTATTACATTCTTCTTGTTATTGATTCATTTAATCTTATTTGGGTTTGAAGAAAATGAGAAGGGTGGGATATGAAGAAGAAGAGATGTGGGGGTGGGGTATGATGAAGAAGGATGTGGGGGTGGGGTATAAGGAGAATTTGATTTTTTAGAACTTTTTTTTACTTAAATAATTATCTAGCGCGCATGATTTATTTTTATTTTAATTTATTTATTTTGCCACGGCAAATTTAGGGGCTAAAAAAATTCACTTGTAAATAATATAAGAGTGTAATAGATCACCGTTATTATTTGATTAAGTAACTGATTTTTTGATATAAATTCAAAGGGCAATCTATGCATTTTCTCTATATTATATAACAACAAACTAAATAATTAGTTGTACCCAATATTCTCATTCTTAATTAAGAGCTAATTAAGCTAGGCAAATGATATCTCCTACGTATTATTCGAATAAAAATGCATGTGTTTTTATTAGCATATGTTTTGTTTCTTGGTATTGATATTAATCTTGATGTTGTAGGGAGTACTACTTTGTGAAGACCAAATGTCGTGGATGATAATGAATTGAAGGTATTTGTAAAAGGATAAAAGACAGAAATCACATACTTTTAAGGTAAAATTTTAATTTGTTCCTTGTAAGTTTATAATTATAGAAATTTCTCAAATTGATACAATAATATAAGCATTGATACATTGATCCGATAAACGAGATACATTAATCGTTAAATAAGATATATTACATTTTATATATAATACAGTAATTTGATGCGCGAGATACATTAATTTGATGTGCTGATACATTAATCTGATGCGTAAAAATGGAGAATTTCAAGAATTTATAAAACTAATATGAAATAATGCTAATAAAAAAATTTAAAGATGGAATTTCTGTCATTTTTCGTATGAGAATATTGAAATTTCATGTTATCTTGATCTTCTTCTTTTTATTTCTTTAATTTATATTGAAAATGAAATATTGAATAATCTAAATTTTCATTATTATATGACTAACTAAATTCTCATTATTATATGACTAAGTTAAGAGAGAAGTATCTTTATGGATATTTAATTTTATATATATATATATATATATATATTTTAAGACTTAAACTTTGAATTATCTTATTAGAGAAACAAAAGAATAATCCTCATTGTGAATTTCATGGTTTTGCTATAACACTTTTCCATTTTAAAATGCTATTTGACATGATTGTCTTCTTGTCAATAGACATATGAATTAAGACTATTAGGGGTGGAAGGGAACTTATCCAAATCTATAAAGTTATTTTCTAGTTTTTATTGTATGTTTATACAATAATAAGAAAATCTTATATATGTCAAATATAATTTATGAAATAATATTATATGAATATAGTTTACATAATTGGATATAGTTTAATTCGTTATGTATCTTTTAATCTGTATAAAATATTTTTTTTAATTTATACAATATTTTACTTTTTCATTAAATGGTAATAGTAGCGCTATATACGGTAACAAACATTTACACAATCCCATGATTTAAGGTTACCATTCAAATTCAAATATTTTCCAAAAAAAAAATAATTAAATAAGTCGATGAAACACTCAAATATTAATGATCCTATATATATATAAATTGATTATATTGTATATATTTAAAAAATTGTATATAAATTTTTATACAATATTTGTGTGTAATTTATTAAGTGTTATTAACTGTATATGTGATCATCATAATGTTTGTCATTCCACACAATTTTTCCTATAATAAAACTAGATACAATGAGCTCGTGCAAGCACGAGCCCAATATTCATTATTTTATTTGTTTCTATTTATGACTGATTTATAATATTTTTAACATAATTTTTAAATAATATATTTTACTCTTTTTGTCCCAATTTATGTAGCAAATTGCTCCAATTGTTTTTCGAACTCCCCCCTAGACGAGAGCTTCCTTCTCCTTGATGACTTTTTGACTTATCATCAGTTCTTTTTTATCCACTTCATCCTCGTTTCACCAATTAGAGCTTGTGGATCTAACTCTGAAATCTTTCGATATAACATCTTTACTTTATGAAAGTATTGTGCAATTGTCATGTTGCATTGTCCTATCGAGAGTAATTTACTCTCTAATAGTTGGAGCCTTGTATCATTTTTCTTTGAAAAAGATTGACGAATGTATCTCAAGTCTGCTTTGGGGTGGTGGCGTCTTGTACGTGCTCTAGCACATCCTCTTCGACCGTTGTTTTCAAAGCATACATAGCCTTACCAGCTTTTATCTTTCATTTTTGCAGAGCGTCGTTTGCATCTTATGTTGCTGTTTGTGTTACCTCGCTATCGTTTACAACCTCTCCTAAACTTTCATAAATAAATGCACCAACCTAACTCTCCTAAACTTTAGGAAAAAACTAGTGCTACTCTAGAAAATAATAGAAATCCAAATACTAATAAAATATCAAACTAACAACTTAGGTAATTAAGAAATAGCTATACCACAAAATTGATCAAATTAAACTTAGGAATGATGTTGTCAACTTTAACAGAATTGACCATACAAATAGAGAATGCACCTTTACAACAAACCACACAAGTCCAGAAAAAGAAAGTGATATATCAATCAAACAAGATAAAAGAACAATGACAAAAATCTCCTTCCAGCTTAGGAACAAGAAACAAACAATGAGAACAATACAACACTAGCTAGCTAGACCACAAAATAGTGCATGTGACACGACAAAGATATAGTTATAAAAAGCTTTCAACGAAAAAAAAAAAAGAAGGTAAGTTTTTTAATCATTAGTCACAAATCTTTTCCATTAGTTCTTACAACCGTAACAGTTACCAAGTAAACCTCATTATGGACGTAGCAAAAAGGAAGATGAAATTGTGGAATGAATAAAGAAGCTGGATGGATGACACACTACAGGTGAGCATTAATGAACCAAATTGTTATATGTTATGATTAGATATAAAGTTTAATAAAGAAAAAAAAATATGTTTGGAGTTTATATTATACTTTAAGTATTGATGGATTTACAATTTTAAGTTGGTGGAATTTGAGCAAAATACATTAATATATGCAACAATAATCGAACAAAAAATGAGTACTGAAATTCTTTATATATATATTTAAAAAATTGTATATAAATTTTTATACAATATTTGTGTGTAATTTATTAAGTGTTATTAACTGTATATGTGATCATCATAATGTTTGTCATTCCACACAATTTTTCCTATAATAAACTAGATACAATGAGCTCGTGCAAGCACGAGCCCAATATTCATTATTTTATTTGTTTCTATTTATGACTGATTTATAATATTTTTAACATAATTTTTAAATAATATATTTTACTCTTTTTGTCCCAATTTATGTAGCAAATTGCACCAATTGTTTTTCGAACTCCCCCCTAGACGAGAGCTTCCTTCTCCTTGATGACTTTTTGACTTATCATCAGTTCTTTTTTATCCACTTCATCCTCGTCTCTCCAATTAGAGCTTGTGGATCTAACTCTGAAATCTCTCGACATAGCATCTTCACCTTATGAAAGTATTGTGTAATTGTCATGTTGCATTGTCCTATCGAGAGTAATTTACTCTCTAAGAGTTGGAGCCTTGTATCATTTTTCTTTGAAAAAGATTGACGAATGTATCTCAAGTCTGCTTTGGGGTGGTGGCGTCTTGTACGTGCTCTAGCACATCCTCTTCGACCGTTGTTTTCAAAGCATACATAGCCTTACCAGCTTTTATCTTCATTTTTGCAGAGCGTCGTTTGCATCTTATGTTGCTGTTTGTGTTACCTCGCTATCGTTTACAACCTCTCCTAAACTTTCATAAATAAATGCACCAACCTAACTCTCCTAAACTTTAGGAAAAACTAGTGCTACTCTAGAAAATAATAGAAATCCAAATACTAATAAAATATCAAACTAACAATTAAAGTAATTAAGAAATAGATATACCACAAAATTGATCAAATTAAACTAGGAATGATATTGTCAAACTTTAACAGAATTGACCATACAAATAGAGAATGCACCTTTACAACAAACCACACAAGTCCAGAAAAAGAAAGTAATATATCAATCAAATAAGATAAAAGAACAATGACAAAGATCTCCTTCCAGCTAAGGAAGAAGAAACAAACACTGAGAACAATACAACACTAGCTAGCTAGACCACAAAATAGTGCATGTGACACGACAAAGATATAGTTATAAAAAGCTTTCAATGAAAAAAAAAAAAGAAGGTAAGTTTTTTAATCATTAGTCACAAATCTTTTCCATTAGTTCTTACAACCTTAACAGTTACCAAGTAAACCTCATTATGGACGTAGCAAAAAGGAAGATGAAATTGTGGAATGATTAAAGAAGCTGGGTGGATGACACACTACCCAGGTGAGCATTAATGAACCCCAAAACAGTTATACTGCCACCAAAAAATTGTAATATGTTTTGATTAGATATAAAGTTTAATAAAGAAAAAAAATATGTTTGGAGTTTATATTATACTTCAAGTATTGATGGATTTACAATTTTAAGTTGGTGGAATTTGAGCAAAATAAATTAATACATGCAACAATAATCGGACAAAAATGAGTACTGAAATTCTTTATATATATTTAAAAAGGAATTAACCACTAAAACATAATATATTAAAGGCATAATGCGTGCCCTTTAATTTAGCTTCATTAATAATTATGGACATAATATATAAACATCACTTTTAACTTGGCGTCAATTGACAACTATGATCTATAACTTTAGATATGCACAAATATTCACTTAAATATGTATAAAATTGAGCAAATTGACACATTCGTCCTGCATGACACCCTACATGACAATTTTGTAACTTACATGGCATCTTATGTGTATTATGTCATGTAGGACACATGTATCTCTTGTTCAATTTTATACAAGTTTAAGTGTCTACTTATGCAAATTCAAAGTTGGAGTACATAGTTGCTCGTTGAAGCCAAGTTAAGGGTCATGTTTATATACTATAGCTATATTTATGTCCTCCAATTTTGGATCTAAACAAGTAGGCCCTCGTATAAAGTTGAGTAACTAGACACATGAGTCTGATGTGACATAATACATGTAGGACATAAATTGGTAATGTAGGATGTCATATAAGGCGTCTACTTATTCAACTTTCTGCAATTTAAGTGTCGACTACATACCTAAAGTTGGTGGACATAAATGTGAAATGAAACCAAATTAAAAAACACATTTATGTATTATGTCTATATTAAAACAAATATTATCATAGTTATTGTTCTCGACCACTTGTCATGTTTTATGGGTTCAATAAAATTAA